>BGPT01002201.1:96290-102577 GCA_003297045.1 Symbiodinium sp. clade C Y103 | reverse complement strand
TTTCAAACCGTTTCCCGCTACTTACTAGGTAATAGTGCGAAACCGTTTCAAACCGTTTCGAACCAATCCCTGGAAGGCCTAAGTTACATTACTTTTTTTGATAATATTTTGAGTTATTTTTCTGTCTTCTTGAACTTATCAAACAAACATACCTTCATGTTTTTGCTTTTAATTTTATATCATATTATATCATGTTAATGTTACGTTACTCTATTATTTTTGTTTCCTTTGTTGAACTTCTTCTTCTCCTTNTCATGTTTTTGCTTTTAATTTTATATCATATTATATCATGTTAATGTTACGTTACTCTATTATTTTTGTTTCCTTTGTTGAACTTCTTCTTCTCCTTCTCCTCCTTCTTCTACTACTACTGCTACTACTATTACTACTACTACTGCTGCTGCTGCTACTACTACACCTACTACTACTACTACTACTATTACTACTACTACTACTACTACTACTACTACTACTACTACTACTACTACTACTATCACTACTACTACTACTCCTACTTCTGCTACTACTTCCACTACTATTACTACTATCATGAAGATTTATGTAATGCAAGACGNACTACTACTACTACTCCTACTTCTGCTACTACTTCCACTACTATTACTACTATCATGAAGATTTATGTAATGCAAGACGTGGTTTCCTTGAGTATTTGGATATTGACCCAAAAGCACTTCAAAATAGCAAATAGTTTCCCACAGTTGGGTTTATATAGCAAATAGCTTCTGGCCCTCCACAGACAAAGAGGCCAAGGCAGCCTCCAAGGTATGTACATGCTACAGACTCCAGACTGCATATTGGATGCTTATTCAATGTTTATACCATTTTATACAATTTTTAAACAGCAAAACAACCTTTTGAATTGATGGAATGATATGTTGTCACTTTCTCACCATGATCTTTCCTGCTGGCTGACTCAAACCAATCCATCGTATTAAATATTGAGTAGAATGGATACTACTAGGCTAGTTGAATGGACCTTTCCTTTTCATTCTGTCCAAAGGCCGACCTTTCCATTTCCTTTTCCTTCCCCTCTGTGGACGTTTCTTTCCTTATCGGTCTTCAGGCCTTTCCGTTTTCATTTCTGTCGGTGTACAGACCTTTTCTTTCCTTTCCTTTTCTGTCTACAGACCTTTTCCCTGTTATTTACAGATAAGAATTGGTATTACACCCGTCTCCAGGTGTGAATGCGGCGCTGGAAGTGCCTGTGAATCGATAAAGTAGCCAAGGAAGCTGTTTGTAATTTTGAAGAAACATGACAAAATCATTTTGTGTCGATGTGTTCATTTTGTTCAACTTTGTTTGATTTGTGCGCAATTCCTTTAAGCTTTTGACGTTTGAAAGCCTTGCCATGATCCACACCGCCAGGAGATTGAAGAGGTGAAGTCGGAGCTGAAGACGGCGGAGAACGACATGGAATTGCGCCAGAATGAGCAGGGAAACTCTGGCAGTGGGAGAATGCTTGGAAAATGCATCAAGATGCCATGGAAAGGCATGGAAAACAGGCTGCAAATGTCGAGTTGTGGACTGGCCTTGTTTTTTGATTTTGTGAATTCAGCTTTGCAAATTGTTACATTGGCCGGACTGTTCAAGGTCAGCAGAGATTCTCAAGGACCAGAAGCGTACCCAAGAGTCTGGAAGCCTTGAGACGTAGCTTTGGTGTGGGGTTGAAACTCTGGTTTACTATTTCAAACATTGCTAACAGATTCACATTCAACAAATAGCTTGGGATAGCCAGATGAAACATCGAGCCCGTTTTCAACACAAGCGCAGCCTTTTAATTTGATACAGATGATACAGTCGTTGCAGGATGGTGCAGGCCATTCTGGCTCAATTCAAGAGTCTAGACACCCCGCCGCGGTGCTGGCCGACCCGCCTCCAATATGGACTCCATGGACTCTCGGGTGCAGGGCCCAATTTCGGAGAACTTGAGCAGCATCGACAGAAAGCTTGACGGACTCCAAGATTGCAGATTGAAGATAGGCCGCATAGAGGAAGTGCTGTTGAGACTGCAGGCCTCCATATCTTCTCAGACCGCCCTACTGCATGAGGTGCAAAAGCAGGTTGGATTGAGAGGAACCATTCAAGAAGTTCAAAAAGTCATGTGCGGCTCCAACAATTTGACCAAAGGAGCTTCTGAATTTGAGTCTACAGTCGCAACTCCACCTGTCCTGCCCCAACCTGTCTCGATCCTGAAAAAAACGACAGTTCAAGGTGAAGATGACATTGACTTGGTTCCCCTTCCTGAAGACCAGCCACAGGCCTTTGCAGTTGTTCCTGGTCAGGTGAATCAGAAAGAAGGACGTACAAATCGTTTGAGTCGTATGAGTCTTGGTTCTCAAAAGGGCCCACAAGGTGCAGCACTGCGCAGTACTCCCGAGCAGGAAAATCCTGGACGACGGCTCAGTGTGTTCTCCCAAATGAGCTCTGTGCGATCTCAAAGAGGTGGGAACAATGCCGTGGACGATGCTGAAGCGGCATCTGTGGATGAGTTGTCGCTGAAGACAACTCGGAAGCTCTTGAGAGGATTCAGTGCTCTCTCCGCCATCTGTCCTCTGGATGAACAAGGTCGTAACGAGACAAATTTGTCCAGCACTGTGCGAAGCAGTTCAAAGCACTCAAGTAGGGTGGCCGTACTCGAAAATCTCGAAAAAACACAGAACATATCTCTAGATGAACTGCGCACCAACCACAACGCCCTTGTCACTGCAATGTCGATGAGATCCATCTCAACGCTCGACACCAGAGGTGGCATGCTTTTCACTGCAGAACTTTTGCTGGTCCTCGCTGGGGTTCTGGAGTGGTCGTCTTGGTTCGGGCGGCTGTGGGTCTGTTTCTTGTTTGTCACTTGGCAAATCTTGGCCTGGCAAACGCGAAACAGGACCCCATAACCAGAACCAAACCCTAAGCGTCCTAATTACATCATTTTACAAATTCTATTTTATCCTTTTTGACTAAGAATGAGTCTCCATCACATCAAACAATCCAAATCGATGCTTGCAGCAGTTTCTACTTCAGGCTTCTCAGTTTTATGCACATTGTAGCGCACGCTCACACACTGCATGAAAGGGTATGATTCGGTATGATCGAAGAAGTGAGGGTCAACCTAGTCCACGCTTGAATATTCCTAAGATTCGCATCCTGACATGTTCGCGGCTCAGATGGACGAAAATGCTGGAAAGCAACGAAGAAAGGAATGAAAACACATGAAAAAACGTTGGGGTTCTTGGCTTAGCCCCACGCCATACATCTGAAAATGCCAAGTTAGCAGAGTCCAAAACGGCATGAATCAAAACACGGCACAGCATTAAACAGGAACAGAAATCAACAGTTCAAACTGGTTTGGTGCAGGTACACACGGGTGATCAATCCGTGCTTCCTGGGATGCTTGCAAAGAGCTTCATTGGGCAGAGCTTTGCAAGTCCCCTCTGCCCCCTGCACGCGTATCAAAACTGAGTTGTATACTGCATGTAATTAGCAGTTTACACACACACACACACTGATGGTCACATTTCAGGCACTGCACTGTTTTTTCTAAATATGTTTTTCACGTGACACAAGTTGCACAACATGTTTACTTCATCTTCCTTTCATTATCATTGTTGTGTCCCCTAGGCTGATGCCAACCTCAAACTACCTCCGTCAATACTAAACATCATGAAAGATCCATGTACCTTGCAGTTCCTTGGCAGTTCCTTTGCAGTTTCTTTTTGTTCCTTAAATATTGTTTTGCATTGATGCATATTGGTGCACCATAGTTCACCTGCAGTTCACCTGAAACTGGCGGAGCTTCAGGGCATAGCCCGCTTCGAATCTTGCAGGGCTATACAGCTATTGAACCCAAGACTCAGCACTCTGCAAGGCAACAATCTGCAAAGAAAGGCACATGTGCACGGCTCTGTTTGAATGTTACAGGCTGTTCTTGGAGACTTTTTCCTCAGTTCAGGAAGTCTGACGGAGCATTTTTCATGAACTAAGCCTTGTACTCGTGTCTTCCATTGGCACGACCGCAGCGCCGCACTTTGTTTGTATGCTATTGTCGCCCTATTTTTGAGTTTACATGTTCGACGGCCGTAGCATCACGCCTCTGGGTGCAAGACGTACTCCGTATGCCAAAGTGCTGATGGCAAGAGTACTTTTCAATCAATCACCCAATCAACCATTTTCTGTCCCTTTTTTTCCCCGGTAGTCGGTAGATACAGCTTTCAAAATTTTAAGTCAGTTGGTCACCAAGCAGATTTGGGGGTTCCTGCGCTCAGGTCCTGTTCCTTGGAGGTACCGGTGCGTTGGCTTGGTGGAGCGGTGTCGCTAGAGTGTTAGAGGCAGACAGCGCTTTGGCAAGCTTTTGCTACATGGCTGGGATTGCCGCAAGCATTTGGATGCTTCGAAGAAGAGATATCCAGGAACTATTGAAAGATGATGAAAGCAGTCTTGATATGTACCTGGAAGTTAGTTTGATTGCAATATTTACTTTCACCCCTAGAAAGGCATAGGAGATGATCTCAAGTTCGTTTTGTAAATGAGAAGCCAGAACCACCGAACAGGTATGCAAGGCAAGCTGGATTTATAACGGTGTGGAGACGGAAGTCTCGGAAACAGTTCATTAAGGCAACTGGCTGCTTGATTTTTTTGTGTGTCTCGCGATGCTTGGCCTATGTCCAAGCGCCAGTTTCTTCAAACGAACTGATTCAGACATCGACTTTCTGCTTTGCTTCGATCGGCTTGATTGCAGTTACATACCTTCAGCTGCACATCTTGAAGGGTCTCGAACTGGCCATTGATAGCTTCGCCGTAAACTTTTTCAGGGAGATGGATTTCGAGAAAGCTATGGCAGAATGGAATGTGCTTCAAGCAATGCTGCGGCATGTTTCCACAAAGCTTAGCGGATCTCTTTTGATGCTGGGTGTCTCATCTGGATCTTCAATACTTTATTTGATTGAATTGAGCTTTGTGCGCACTGATGTTGCCGGTGGCTTTGGATTCATTCTTCAACACCTCTGGTCCCTTCCACCAATAATCCTGTTCTTGTACACGATGATGCGGGCAGCGGCTGTGACGGAGAAGGCTAGCCGAGTGTCACCTTTGGTCAATTCTTGGACCTTTGAAGACAGCAAGGGTGAGCTCCAGGAGGATCAAGGGTGGATGGATCTTGAACGGCAATATTTGGTACAGTACATTAATCAAAGCGAGGCAGGATTCTACGTGCAAGGAGTAAAAATTCGAAACTTTCAAGTCACGAAGATGTGTTACTATCTTGGCGCGGTCCTATTCGCCATTGTCTCACAAAGCGCCGTCTAAGATGTCTAAGCCAGTTTCTGAATGTTTCTCATATGGGTCACCAGAAGGCCCAGCCGAGATGTCTGTGAAGAGCGGTGCGACACGGTTCAGTGTTGATGTGATCCCCTTGCTACGCTCTGCTACGCTCCTTCGTTTTGAAATATGATACCATAGCATAATACAAACGATGCCCTTGGTTCGCGCCAGCAAATGTCTTAGTGACTTAGCGGATTTGATCGGACTTGACTGGATGTCGTGATTGCACCACTTTCTACCAGTAGGTAGTATCAGAACTAATTTCATCTAATTTCTCTTACATCCGGATCAACGACTGGTTGACCGGTTCCCTCTTTATTGAATCGCCTTGCTCATCTCAATGGATGGGTCACCCGATCCGACTTACATCATGACCCGCGGCTGTGCCTGCCAAAAGAGACCGCAGCCGGCACCGCTTGGCTGAGAGGGACCCACTGCAGAGCAAGCCAAGCCCATCGCATATCCATTGCATTGGTTGCTTCTCTGCATGTTTTTCGTCAGGTTGCTTGGCCGGGCCTTGGAAGTTCTCTCCAGTGTCTATGGACCAAGCTTTCTCCAAGAGGCAACTTCAGCGCCCAGGGCCTGGTTAGGCTAGCTCTTGGATTCTAAACTGAAGCAATCTATATATTTGGACATATTTTGGTGGCTGAAAGTTTTAAGTATTGATTGATTCCTGGATTATCTTCGATCTCTCTTCCTCTCGCTCTGTGTCTCGCTCTCTGTCTCTGTCTCTTTCTCTTCAAAAACGATGCAAATGCCCGTTGAATTGACTACCGAATGCTACTGCTTTGCCAAGGGTTGAAGCTGCTGATGATTGGCTCTTGGGATTGAAATGGATTGAACACGCGCGCTTGGCGCTCATAGGTCTGCGAGGGCATGGTGATTGTAATTCCAGACTTTGGATGCTCTTTCTGATCAGTTGTAGGATCAGTTGATTAAATATCCAAATGAATGAG
>BGPT01002201.1:68790-91290 GCA_003297045.1 Symbiodinium sp. clade C Y103 | reverse complement strand
AGAAAATTGTTAAAATGTACTTTATTGATCTTTCTTGATCTTTATTGCATTTTGCTAAAACAGTGATGGATTTGCTGTTCGCTTGATACAGAATGCAGATCTTTGTGTAATGCAAGGGCTGAAGGGTCCAACTATAGAGAGTTTGGACAGGTTCCAGGGTTCCTACTGGGTCATCCCATACTCAGGGTTCCAGAATGTTCCAGACATCCCACCCGAGCAAGGATTTCTTGCGCACATTTTTTAAATCTTTCTTATCCTGATCCATAATGCTTCAAATTAGGCGCAAACTCTCAACTTCGGGTGCGTTGCAGATCTTCTTCTTCAAGTCCCCAGACAACAGTTTAGAAGACCATGTAGGCCATGCTCTGAATATCATCCCCAGGCCACATCTCTCTGTCACTCGCATCTCGAGCCACCTTTTACGGGGTGGCTTTAAATGAATATACAGTAATATACAGTAATATACATGATATACATGAATCATCACATTGACATCAGAATCATTATTTCAACATATTTCAACTTTGATTCGGGTCGAGGCAAAGGATTTGGAAAAGGAGCTGGTGGCTTTGGGAAAGACGAAAACAGCCTTGAAGGAGGAGCGATCTTTGACACTTGTCATGAGCGCTTCAAGGCCGCTGATACATGAGATAGGGTATGATAGGATCAGTAGATATCAGTAAATTATATGATGTTATTATATGTTATTTGAAATTATGTGATATATTTATCATTCATCATTATTGTCATGATGAAGGGCTTCTCTCGGAGCTATGCAATGTGACCACGAGGATGCACAAGAGGATATGTATTGGCTAGTGATTGTCTGAAGGTTCTGAGCAGGTACTCATATCCTTTCTTTTTTCTCGATTGCGCGCCCCCATCCGTGCATGGTTTGTGCTTTGTGAAATTCTTGAATTTGCAAAGGATCTTTGGTTCAAACATTCACAAATACCCCATAAAACTGCGCAACGACCCTACCAGGCTTTTACTCTGTGTTCAAGTTCTGATTGTCCCGCAGGAATGTGACTTCCTTCTGCGCAAATTTGATCTTCGGCAGGAAGCTCGAGAACAGGAGACATGGCTCGAGCGACAGTGATCAGTAACCCCTGTGACCTGTGATGATTGTTTTGCACTTTTTCCAATGTTTTTGTCCGTGCTTCGAAAACCGAATACATCCTAGCTTGATGTGGAAGCTTTAGCCAAGTAATCCTAGACCAAGTCATTCTGTTGTACAAAGACAGCACGTGGATTGCTGCTTTGTGATCTCGGCGCAGACGGTCAGTCTTGTAGGGTAGGGACGGAGGCCCTTTGAAGATACCAACGCAATGAATGCATTGAGACTGTTTGCAGTCTGGCGATGAATGTTCTGTTTCTGAGAAATTTTGAAGATACCAACGCAATGAATGCATTGAGACTGTTTGCAGTCTAGCGATGAATGTTCTGTTTCCGAGAAAATTTGAAGATACCAACGCAATGAATGCATTGAGACTGTTTGCAGTCTGGCGATGAATGTTCTGTTTCCGAGAAGATACCAACGCAATGAATGCATTGAGACTGTTTGCAGTCTGGCGATGAATGTTCTGTTTCCGAGAAAATTTGAAGATACCAACGCAATGAATGCCTTGAGACGGTTTGCAGTCTGGCGATGAATGTTCTGTTTCCGAGAAATTTTGAAGAAACCAACGCAATGAATGCATTGAGACTGTTTGCAGTCTGGCGATGAATGTTCTGTTTCCGAGAAATCCCTGGTCTCCTGTTTGGAGTGCCTTGTCAGAAGACCAATTTGAGTGCCTAAACCTCCCAACCAGGGCTTCAGGGTGACATGATGTGACATGTTTCAAAGACATGGATTGGCTTCAACTTCTTTCAACTTCTTTCAACTTCTTTCAACTTCTTTCAACTTCAACTTCTTCAACAATTTGACCACGATCATTGGCTTCACCAATCTTCACCACTCCCGCTCGCTTGGCGCGTTGGCTGCAACCTCGTTTTGTTGCCAGGAGATGGAGGCACTGGTCACAGCCAAGTCAATCCTTAGTGACTCGACAGCTCCAATGGCTTTTCATATAGTGCCTGGCCCCTTCACATGCAATGCACCAGAAAGTGCTGTTCATTCAAATATTCGAACTGCTCTTCCCGCTCAATATCTTTGATCTTTCAGTTGTGGTGAGTTGGGAAATCTTGATGATGTACTATCATAAAATATATATATATACATACATAATCTCATATATATATATACACATTATATATATAATTATCATTCAATATGTAACATATTAAAAGACATTATAAGCACCATGTAGCAAAATGACACCCCATGGCCCAGGTGGCATGAAGGTCGAGCCACTTGCAGCCTAGATGCTGCCGCAGCTATGACCAAACAAAAGCTGCGGGGACTGTTGATCTCCACGTGGATTCGGTGGTTGGGATATTTGCAACAATGTGGGTGAATCGATACTGTGAGACATTTTCATTTACGATAAAGATAGCTGATTCCATGCTTCAGGGCATGTCAAATCCATGCAAATCCAAGGTGAGCCGTACAACCAGGATGATCTCCATGCGGAAGCAAGTGAAATGTGGTAGCAGGATTCAGAGAGCTCCAATCCATCTCTGTTGGTTAATTTTCCATGTGTCTGCGTGATGTTTCAGCTTAAGGATCCAAAGATTCAATTCGAGAGAATAGCCGATGGCTTGACTTGCTTGTTTCTCCTTGGGAGAAACTGGAATGGATCATATGATACATATGAAATGAACAAATGCAACTGCTTGAACCATCAATCCGACTGAAATAGCTTGTGCCCCGTAATTCAAAACATAGTCAAAAGATGTCAAAAGATGGCAATCACAAGGACATTGTTGTGCAAATCAGATGAACTTGTGAATATGACACCTGCTCATTTAGATCAAGCTGGCTAACACGGACATGGTTTCATGAATATGCAAATAACACATGCCCGTGAATGAAATCATATCAAACATTGAAATCCGAAGCCATGATAGCACAGCAACAGCAACAGAAACAACAGGACAAGGGTTTTGACAACCATTTTGTGCTTCAACAAATGCAATTCGCATCTATTTGAAGTTAGACAATTCACCCTTAACTTGTGATAGTGGTTGCATTTTGTTCTGCCGTGAAAGAAGAATGTGTTGCTATCGGAGACTTTTGGCGACTCAGGCCTCCTGCTTGTCAGGCCAACAAAGTCTATGGTTCAAAATGCGAAATCGGACCCAGAGTTCCCTAGTGGATCTCCAGCCACACCTCACAAACTTCGCAAAGCAATCGAGACCTCTGTAGCTTCTTCCCCGTCTCTTTGACATGTCCGAACCACCGCTTTGTCGCATGCTGAACAGAGTTTGTTCCAACCCCCCAAACAGGGAGAACATGGGAGAACATCGGAGAACATGGATTGGAGCAAAGCCACGGGTTGCGGCACCCGTATTGCAATCATATTGCAATGGTATGTCAGTGACTTTGTCGGTGAAAGTCACTGACCGCGCTCTGGAGCAGACCGATGGCCAGCTATTGCGCGGTTATGCCCCTGCCCGATGCAGATGCTGCAAGTGCCACGCTCCGACAGGTCTTGTGCCAGCACCGAAAGATTATTGAGATTCTGGTGCAATACAGACACATAAATACATACGCATGTATTTTTTTGATCTTCTGCATGCTCCAATTTGGCGATGTGTGTCCGTATCTGATGCAAGCAAGGGACTTAACCCCGTGCGTACTATCAAACTCGTCCTTATGGTTGCGGACTCTGGTCTGGTATATGTGTCCACATGCTTCAAAATCGAGAACCATCATTTGATCAAGTTGAAGCGTGTGAAACCTAGGCCCCCTGCCCTCGGAGCCTTGTCGCTGGCCTCCTGCTTGGGGTCTTGACTTGTGCAGCGATTCTGAGGCACCAGGGCAGTGGGAGTAAAGGAGAGATTCATGTCTTGGTATGGACCTGTTGCCACATTTCCTGGGCGACATACGAGCTTGCTTTCCTCATTCATGAATCCATTTGTGCTGTTCCTAGCGACGCACTTTCCTTTGATTCTTTGCAGAAATGACATGATGGCACATCCTGCGATTCCGCCAATTCACATCATAGACCAGCGAATTGTTGAGAAGAAGCCAGCGAAGAAGGAGAAGGAAAAGAAAGAGAAGAGAAGAGAAGGGAAGAAAAGAGAAGAGACGAGACGAGAAGCGAAGCGAAGGGAAGTGAAGAGACGAGACGAGGCAAGACGAGACGAGACGAGAAGAGAAGAGAAGAGACGAGAAGAGAAGAGAAGAAGGAGAAGGAGAAGGAGAAGCGGGAGAAGAAGAATAAGAAGAAGAAGAAGACGAAGAAAAAAAAGAAGAAGAAGGAGAAGAAGAGACGCACAAGAAGGAGAAGGAGAAGGAGAAGCAGGAGAAGAAGAAGAAGAAGAAGAAGAAGAAGGAGAAGAAGGAGAATACGAAAAAGACGTATAAGAAAGGAAAAGCAGGAAAAGGAGAGAGGAGGAAGAGGAAGGAGAAGACGAAGGGTTTGACTACAAACAAAAATCCAACTCAAAGGTTTCATACCTAGACGGGCGGCTTGCTAGCCTTTTCAAATGAGCAGCTCCATTTCTGCAAGGTTTCGCACTCTCCCGGGGTTCGGACTGAGTGTTGGGACATGACTCACCAGTTGGCGCCTGCGCACACAGACTCTGTCACACATCCGCTGAACGCGGTTTGCATGATCCTGAGCCAATGCTGGACATGGAAAGACTGAGCCTCGAATGCAAATCATTCTGCTTGTGGTCCATTTAAGCCACCGGTGCTTTAGCAGCTTGCATCTATGTGGCACTGCAAAAACCCATTTGAGGGTAACTATATACCATTATATACCCACATCAGGTTCCTCATTGGGGTACTAAGGATCAGCCTATCAGCAGATCTCAATGGTCAAGATTTGCTGAGTGTGGCTAATGAGCCCTTTCAACGCTACGTGGCTTGTCTCAACATGACGCCCAAAGTGCATTGGTTGTGCTGCTTTCCTTGAACCACTGCAGCAGACTTTCTGCAAAATCAGGATGCCCAAAGCGTATAGTATACAATAGTATGTATATATATATATACATGATATACTTACAGACCTAAAGTGTAGTTGCCTGTGAGGGACTCTGCAACAGCAAGCTAGGATTGAAATCTTCCTCGCCTGGAGGTTTCCGATATCAAAGGCAAAATCAAACGTCTCCACACAGAAGCCACTACATCAATTGCAATTGAAGACTTTTTATGGAGATTCTTTAAGTAAAATCGACTCAAAATTCCACTGGCCATACTCGCCCCTTCTTCAATGGTTCATTCTTAAATCCGAATAAATCCGAAATATGTTTGCAGTTGGCCCATGTTGGCCCTTCAGGTGAATCGTACTCTTCAAGATAGTCACCTGCCACAGGCGCCGCTGGATTTTTAACC
This sequence comes from Symbiodinium sp. clade C Y103, assembly GCA_003297045.1. Lineage (NCBI taxonomy): Eukaryota > Dinophyceae > Suessiales > Symbiodiniaceae > Cladocopium > Cladocopium sp. clade C. The sequence continues at coordinate 85,847 of BGPT01002201.1, read as the reverse complement.
TTTACAACTTGTGGCTCGGGCAGGGTCATCTTTTCGATCTTTTGCCTTTCCGACATGTCACAAACAGCAGAAACCGTACGATCAGCAGGATTTTCAGCCTGGAATGGCCAAAACACTGCCCAACTACTCGCTCGGGATGGTCAAATCTATCACCCGGACAGTCCAACCATTGCGCACTGAGTCTCCATATCCAAACATATCGCTGCTATAACAGTTATTGGTCCATGCCCGACTCTATCATTCGTTCTTTTCTCATCTATAAGAGCCCATGATGGCGCACTAATTCACGCAGTTGACAGCCAGGCCTCTGATGTGGCAGGAAATGTGGGAGTGGCAGCCCCTTGGCGGATTCCAAAAATGGATTCCCACTTGGATTTTACATGTGAAGAACATTAAGAACTGTTGGACCGAGTAAGGCCTGGGCAGTGGTCAAACTCGTATTTTGTTTGTGAAGTCCGCAGACAAGCGACAAGGATAGACCGCAGACAAAGGTCTTGGGGCTAAACTCCAACTCGTTTGGTACCTTCAAGAATTAGGATGATGGGATTCAGTTCAATCTGTTTGCAACCTTGCATGCGCTGAAGAAAGTCATACTTTCGAAGCAGATTCATTCGGCTGACAGCTTAGCGCAGGCCTAACTGCTGGCTGTGTTTGTCATCTCCAGCCACCCCAGGTGTGCGTTGTGGATGTCGGGCAAGCGCTCTTTCAGCTGGCGCAGGGACTTATGGCCTTCAATGCTGCCAGCACTGGATGTCCTGATTTTGAAGACCAAAGACGCTTGTCTACACGAGCAGGAATCGACGGGGAGGATAGTCAGTAGGGATGGATAGATGGCAAGCTGATGGCTCAAAAAAACGCGGAAGATCCCCTAGCGTGGCAGGGGATTACGACGAAGTGCCTCCATAGTTTGTATGGTGGTGGAACATGGTGGAACTTGTTGGTTGCTGATGGTTACATTTTTCTCTGACATTTTGGTGTGCTTGAATCAAAATGTCAGCTACCTGTCCAGTCTTGCTACACTTGCTACCTGTAACTTGGCAAACCGAGGTGAAGAGGCTAAGCAGGCCGAGTTAGGGTTGATGAACGGTTGATGTTTGTGTTGAGCAATGTCTTCCTGCAAGAAAGACTTGGGGTCCCCTGCAGGCCTCTCATCAAAGGAACATACAGGAACATAGAGGAACTATGAGGAACTGTATCTTCAGCCATGACCAGGCCATCACACGCAAAAGGTGAAGAAGTGAAAGGAATACTCCAAGTACTCAATGAAATACGTTTTCACCGATAGAGAGCAACTCCTAATTCTTTTTGGAACCCGGTGGGGAAGCTTTCGGAAAGATTATGTGTTTTTTTTCAATAGATCACCTTATCCCTGCAGTTCTGCGCCGTGGCTATTGCCTATGGCCTTGCAGAACCTTGGTGATGGATTGCGCTGGGTGGCCAGGTGGCTCTAATGGAGCTGGATTGGCCAGGAAGTAGGATATGTAGGCTATCACACGATATCACGTGTAGAATATGCATGGAGATGGCATATGGAGACACATTTACAATACATACCAAAGCGGTATCCAGGTAGGAAAGCTTTTTTTTCCCAACCCTTTAAGACCCTTTGAGTTCATTGGCTTGTCAAAGTTACACACAGCGGCATAGGCTGCTTTCGAAACAAGCAGAATGGAGGTGGATGCAACCGGTCAACAGACATTCAATGAGCCAGGCCTCAACATGCCTCAACTATAATGTGTTAGTTCTTGCAGCATTTGCAGCGATGCTTGTGTTAAGAAAACCAAATTAGCTGCAGCATCTCATGTGCTTGCTTGCAGTGTACAATTGCACCCAGCTCATGCATAGCACCCTCTCTATTCGCACATGCAAATGCCCGCATTTGAGGGTGTCTTTTGGAGCGTGAGCTTTATATCCCTGGCGGTTTCTGACTGTGCGGCTTCTCTGGATATCCAAGCAGCCCCTCAGATGAACTGTCGTGGGATGCAAGGATCCAAAAGTACCGGTCGTATGAAGACAACTTGCAATGGCACGAATGAACTGGTGGAGTACATGAAGCAACTCCAACTTTCAAGTCTATTTAGCTGTTTTTTGTACAGCAACAGCAACATCAGTAGTTCTCCTGGCTCGGTCGAACATGTGCCTCCGAACCATATATGTCGCAATTTGATTCGAGTTTGAATGGACAACTATTCATAGAAGCTGAGCTCCATCACGACCACCAGAAACAACTGAGCATATGACTCTGAATGAACTTTTGGTCTTCATCTCATTTGAGTCCCATGCTTTGCCTGATGTGTGCTGCAACTTGTATAAGTGTTCCAACTGCTGCTCACAAACTCAAACTGGCAGCTTGTCTACAGCCACATATTTGTTTGCTATGTGACTACATTCAATAATGGGTTCACACATCGCATACGCCATACATTCATATACATTCTATACTCACTGTCGATTGAGGCATGTTCCGCTGACTTCACGTCGATCTTGGGATCCTTCACTTATTTGGCTTCCTCCATCAGTGGTATGACATTGAACTGCCCTGCAGGAGTGGGAAGGATACGGAGGGGGGGATTCGGGTTGATGGGCGCGCTTCGAAATTTCGTCAAGTCGAGACATGGCTGGCAATACGATAAGATGTTTCTTGATAGTCATGCATGCCCGTATCATTTTTTCAGCATGAAATCCGTGCAGAGCAGTTGCAAGAGGAGGCCTGGAAGATCCAGCTGCTATCATTGCCGAAAAGACGCTCAGAGCAATGCTGGGTTTCTGGGTTTCTGGGTCACCCTCCAGTAAACAAGATAAACCAACACAGACAACTCAGCAGTGCATTCTTTCTAAAGGATGATGAAATCCCAATGGAAGCTTGGCCTCGAGCAGAGTCAATTGGGTAGTCTGGGATAGGCACAGAAGCTTCAGCATCAATCGCGACTCCAGACCACTACGTGTATACACTCTTCTGTTTTTGCTGTGCTGATGTGGGGCAGTGACAGTGGACTATTTGCAGTCTCAATGCCAAGACTGGAAGCCGCGAAAAGTCTCATGTGCATGCAAAACCATTTCTTGCCCTCGGGTCGGTGACAAGTCTACGGGCCAACCCCAAATGCACCAAGCAGTGACTGCTAAGTTCTGGCGGAGGAATTCGGCGCCTGCAAGGCAAGGTCTGTGCGTGTGTGTGTGTGTGTGTGTGTGTGTTTGTGTGTGTACTTCCTGCATGTTCCTGCCGAAGAACCTGCAACGGAGGCGGTTTTTGCTGCTATATGGCATCTCAAAATAGTTCCTTGTCCACTCCTTTTCAGGGAACTTTCTGACACTTTCTGACCTCAAAAACGGCTGACACACATTGACAGACATCATCCCAATGCACTGGGGAGGTGAAACTTTTCACGAGATCCAGACGCTTGAAGCAAACAAGGCTGTGCTTGGCGTGGAAGTGTTGCATTAAAATGAAGCTCTGCCCTTTGGAGTCCTTGGAGAGATCAACTCCAGGTCCCAATGATGTCACTCATGCAACCTAAGTTGCTCCAACTGGAAGGGTCCAGGCTATTTCACTTTATCAAGGTGTTAGGACCCTTGAAAATAATCGCAAGCCAAACATGTGCATTGCTCTTTCGACATCTTCAGGTTTGGTGTTGTGTGAGATTTCGAAAGCAAACACGACAAAGGGCGGCAGCGGCCCTGGCATACAAAAATGCTAATGTGCTACATAAGGCTGAATATCTTTCCCGACAGGAGTGGCTTGAATTAAAGATAATCGTAGCCAAAACAGGCATCGCACGTCGGCAACCTCTGTCGATGACACTGCTTGGTCAATTAGTGATTCTAAGGTTCCATTTTTCCCTTATACCAGAGCCACACGACAACTTTTTTAAGTGGAAACTGCACCGTCTCGCCATGCGGGAGGCCGCCAAAAAGGCAGCAAAAGCCACTTGTGTGTTTGATGTGGGTCACGCAGCTTTCTGGTTGGCACGTGTGGGCACCAGCATCACGCAGGCAGAACAAGGGTGAGTTTTTGAGCGGGCAGGGAATGCTCCAGTTCCTTTGCATACAACTGGATGGCTGAACTGGATCTCAACGTATTGCTACAGTGCCGTTTAATGCCGTTTATCCCTGTTGAAGACGTCGCATCCAACCATGCAACCTTGACTGAGCCCAAAATTCAGATGCTAAGCGTGCACTCCTTCTTTCTGCTAGATCATTTGACGATAGTCGTTACTTCCTACCTGGCTGTCAAATCTTGTCACACCTACTGGAGTTTAGGCAGTTTAATCTGCTGCGCACATTTTATCATACTTTGAGATATTTTGGTACATTGCCTGCGAGGCCACGCTACACTGTACGGAGCAAAATGTTGAAAGTGATGCCGGAAAGAAGCTCGTCGGCAGTGGGCCTAGCATGGCTTTGTTGAATGGGGTCCTAGTTGAAAATCTAAGAGGAGCCGAAAAGCCATGACAACCAGGTTAACTTTCTCCCTGGCATTCTGCAGAATGTCGCGTCAAACTTCAAATAAAATGCATTTAATTGCCATTTCCAAACCTGCATTATGAAAAGATCGAAGGAATGGCGCTTGGGTTTGAAGACCAAGATCTTTAGCACTTTTGCCACAGGGGCCACCGCAGAGGCATTTAAAAGACGGCATGGTCTTTGTCCGTAGATCCCCGTATATAATCTACGTGTAACGTATAACTAGACGGATACATGTATCCGTATATATAATTGTGTACACACATCAGCAGCATGGATAGCTTGAGATCCCTTTTTGCCTTTCTTTGTGTTGATCGTGTTGAGACTGCAACATTGAATAGAGTATTATTCTGAACTCCATGAACATGTCGGAACTTAGCTTGTCTCTTGCAATTGTGGAGAGAACAGCGTGTTTCGTCACCCAGACGGAAGCGCTAAGCCCTGCAGCAATATTCTTTTTACCATTTTGGTTCGAACATCAGCATTGACTCCATTTCAACGCTGAAAGAGTCAGTGCACAATGATTATGTAGTCTCAAGGGCGTGGCAAACCCGCAGTACCACCTTCCCAACCAGTACCCTAACCATCACGCGCTTGCATGCGTTTGCCAGACTCACCAACCAATGCCTTCAGGGTGTCCTGTGCAGTCGACGTCAGCGGCATTGTGGGTGCTGCTACCTTCGCAGCCAGCACCATCATCCTGGCAGTGGCTGGATGTCCTGCCATTCTTGACAAGGACAGCATGGACAGCATGGACAGCATGGACAGCTGCCCAGGGACTACGGAGACTGATCATGAGTGATGAATATGATGAATCTGCAGCTGGTTGGTGGTGTACAATTTGTTCGATGCCTTTGGAAGATGGTTCTACTTGGGTCCTGCTTGGGACATATTTTGGGTGGTTTCAACATGATAGTCATCAAAGACCTGTTGATGCTTGGTTTGTTGTCCATTAGCAATCAGTTGTCCTAACGTTCAGCATCAGAGGTTGAGCTATGCAGACTGGCAAGTTGCAGCTGGTTGAACGAAGCAATTTCATCCAACCTCATCAAACCTCCATTTTTTTCCTACAAGCGGTTCTGCCATGCGCTGGTTTTACTCTCCACCTCCCGATTCTGTGCTCCTGCACCGTTGCCATAGCCGTAGCCATGTTTCGCTGCATCCAATGTTCACAAGTTGCATGCATCCACTCCTGTCAGAGGTGTCTCCTCAGTTCACTTAAGACTTGAGTCCTAGTTATGCCATATTGTCAGAAGCCAGAAGTCGCATTCCGACCCCAAAGCCAGAAGCAAGAACAGTGAGCGAGAGGGATCAGTCCTTGCCTGTATCCCAGCTGTTACTCCTTGGGCTACTAGTACCTACTAGTACCTATCGATACTTGTGTGCATATATACATGTATAAGAGTATATACATAATATAAAGATTGGCTACAAGACTGTACCAAGAGCAGTTCCACCTGCAGGACAACAGTGATCTCTTCTGCGCCGCAAGTATCATTGATACTGTCGCTTGGCAAGTGGGGCTGTTGCGAGGGGTGGTGAGCCTAATGATACAAATACGGCCAACAGATCCGAATGATTCAGACAATTTGTCCCTAGATACTTGGAGGCAACTTGATGATCTCGATGGTACTGAAAAAAACTGATGTTCATTCCACTCACCTGTAGTTGGGGAGATGTTTGGACAGGCCTCGATTCGTCGATGTGTGCAAGGGGTACTCATACATGTGTAGTGTGTTGACTGGCGCCCTGGTCAGAATGACTTGATGAGCCCACCGCCACTGGACACCCATACACACCGACCATACCCCAACCTTCTGTCTGTGGCCTGAAAGAACATCCACAAATTTTCTCTGGGAGTCTGGGGGCTTTGCATCGTTTGCATTCCTCTGCAGGTCGGCCTGGCAGCTTACTTTGCCCAGGGCTTTTCGAGCATTGCGTCAACGTGTGGTGCTTTGGGCCCTCAGCACTTGTGAGAGCAGGTGCAGCTGGAACCTTCAGTATGTATCAGGGCAAATTTAGGACTTGGATGGGCTGAGAATGCGGAGTCCATAAAGGCAAACAGGATTCCAAACATGCCCACCCCGTGGTGCATTTCGGATTCATGTGCTGCGGCTTCATACAGCAGATTAATGGCAACCCTTGCGGAAACATCAGCAAACCTTCACACATTTGATCGCTGTTTAGTCTGACAACATGTTGATTTGCTGCAAGTGCCTCTCAGCCACTACCATCTCCGTCTTTCTGTGATTTTTATGAAGATGGACATATTTCCTCACTCCTATTTTCCATTTGTCCAGGAGCTGGTTTCTTAAATCCAATAGTTTTACTCGGCCCAACATTGAGTTTGATCGTTTGGCATCAATCAGTTCTACGATCTCCAACTCTTGTGGTGTCGGGATTGGAATCTCGATGTCTACAGCGTGGCTGCTGAAACCAGGCAGTCGAACTTCCGCGTGCGCTGAGCATCATAATTCAGTGGCCCGAAGTGGCTGAAGGTACTCTTGACATCTCTTCTTGACATCTCTTGTCTAGAAGGATGGATGGTGCTGGCCTCAGTACCTCTGGGTGCTCCATGGTGCCATGTCACCATTTTGTGTTTCGTCAATGGCGAATCCAAGACTGTACAAGACTGTAGAATCAATGGTTATAACATGTTATCACATGTCATAGCACTCAGGAATTATTAAGAGGAAGTCTGTGTGATTCTCTCCAGCGGGAAGGATAAGGCTCTTGTCCATCTCACTGAGTGCTGGGTGACAAAGTCTGCACCTCTCCAGAGACCAAATCGTTGACCGGAAAAAGAATGAAAAAGACACCAAATCCATGTAGTTGAGATTCACCCAGCTCAGTCGTCATTCGATAGTGGATTAGCATCTTACCAAATCTCAAACCTGTGGCGGGAAAGGTACAATTGGTTGAGTGCGTGAATGAAATCCGAGTTTCGCGAATCCAATTTGTATCAGCTGGCCAGAGCAATCCGTCCTGTCATCGCAAGCCAGTGCCAAAGATCAGCAGTTGGCTTGCTGCAGCGAAGTCGCTTGCGCTGGCATGGCCAAAAATGGACGTTGGGAGCGCAAGGACGACTCAACACCCGGCCTTGTTTGAAGCCGCAGCACAGCACAGGGAGCCTGAGGAAAGTCTCAGCCCCGCAGAGAGGATAGTTGAAAGTTGAAAGATCTTGAATGTTTGAACAGCCTCAGATATTTGAGCCTAAAGTCCGTGTAAATCAGCTTTCCTCCACAAATCGCCTTGTGCTTGAAAAAACGGATGGAGCATTTTCTTGTGTGATAGCAAGGGTTTAGACAAATTAGCCACGTGTTGTCGCTATGGGCCATGGGATTTTACGGGCTTTTGAGGTTCACACCACAAAGTCACTGCAGTGTTTGTGTTGCGCTTAGGTGTTCCTTCCACGAGCCCAAAGACAAAAACATGCTGAGCGACCTTCGAGGAATCCTGAGGGTAGAAGTCCACAAGCCATATACGTCCATATACGGTACGTATCTTATCTTATCTTATCTTATCATATCATATCATATCATATCATATCATATCATATCATATCATATCTTGTTTGTGCTTGTTTCATGCTTTCTGGAAGCTTTGTACAGTAGAGGCTATGTTCCAAGCAAGAGAATCTCATCACAAGTGTTCCTTTGAATCCAGTCTTTGCAGGGCTCTTCCAGATTAAATCTGCGTCACCGTGCATCACCCACAAACTCCGGAAATGATTCATCACTACTTGCTGTTCTGAGTTTTGTCACCTTGACGCATGTGGCACATGTTTCTGCGGCAATTACTGTAAACCTCAGCAAAGATCAGGAAAGGGTGAAGTCATTGACATTTCGACCTTTCCAGTAGTCTTTGACCGGAACCTCTTCTCCTCATTTGATGTGCTGGTCGAGGATTGGCGGCGAATGTCACACCGAACGTGGGCTTCCTTAGTCTGACCTTGACGGATCAGTTGGGAATCCCAGCAGTTTGGTGACGGGGATTCTCGTCACTGCATTGTTTGGGCTCACTGTTGTTGCTTCCACTGGCTTCCACTAAAGAGTGCCACTAAAGAGCGCCACTAAAGAGTGTATTTGGTCTTGCCTGAAACAATCTCACCAGAAAGCAGTGTTTTAGTATTTCAGGTTGGAGCAGATGTGCAGGTTCAAGATAGAGAAAATCATGAGTGGTTGCAGTTCGCAAATGAAACTGAAATACTAAAGTTTGAGCAACAGGGCCGGGGAGTTGGAGCCACAGGAAGTTCTTTGTTCTTGGTTGGAACATGTTGGAACAACATGCACCTCTTCGCTTGCGCATCAAAGTTCATCTTCAGAGTCTTTGAAGACTCCCGGCTGCTTGTCCTCTGAGGCATGTACGCGGAGCCAGCGAGGACCTAGAAAAGCTTCTAGATCTGACCTCTTGTCGAATTTTGGAATCATAAGACCAAAACAGAGAATACAATTCAATACAGTTTACATACGGATTGACACGAAGTTTAGATGCTTCTGGTACAGGTGCAGCAGACTGCCAGGCAACTTCGTTTTTTGAGGCTTCCCAGTCCCAATCTGACCCTTTGTTCCTGTTGTCCCTCAGAGCAAGTGGTTGAAACAACGGCTTCACCAGTCCACTCGCTGGACTCAAGGCCCCAAGTTGTAGCGCTTTCGACAGCTTGGAACTCTTGGAACTCTTGGAACTTTTAAAATTTGCGAATCTGTCCTCCTTTGGAAGGATCGCTTGATTGCTCTGGCAAGGCCCGCATTTGCCTCAGAGGTAGCACTCTGCAAGGTCGGATGGAACATAATGGAAATAAATTTCGCAAGCATAACAAGCGTAGAGTTCGGCGTATTAATTGTTTGACGTTCTTTGCTGTTGTTTGACATAAAAGAGCGGGAGCTTAATCCGCCGTAAAAAGCGCTCAGTGCCACTGATTGTCCACCTCCACCATGTCAATCCAATCACTCCTTTCGGAGTGGTGCATGGTGTTGGAACATGTTGAAACATGACGCAACGGCACGCAATGGCACGCAGTGTTCTCTGAGGTCATGACCTTTCGGAACTTCTTCCTGTTCCATTTGTCTGGGGCACCTGGAGGAGTTGTGAAGCATACTGTGGTCATGGACGTGGTCATTCGCGAGGAAGTTTCGACTGGATTTTCATTCATGGAGTGCATGTGGTTCAATTAGATTATGAAACCATTCGAAAGGGGAACCAAAGGCCTCATGGTAGAGTTTTGTATTGCACAGTTGTAGGATTGGAAGTGCAGGATGCTTCAGTTGATGGCCTCTCAACACAGTCGCACAGTGCCCAACATGGCCAAGGAAGCACACAAAAAGCTTCCTTCACTCGAGGCAGGGCATAGTTCCTTGCCAGTTTTTTTGCTTGCATTTCTTGGGGGTTTGAATGAGCGAAAAAGTGCCCTGAGACTTACTCGTATGTTGTTCCTTCGCTGAGCATCCTTTGCAAGGAATCACATGCTATTATTAGAGCTTTGCACCTACAGAGGCTCCGAAAGCGCCTAGACAACTGGCAACAGCAAATTGGAAAAGCCAGACGACGGCGTGCCAACCAGGCGCCAAGCAGCTTTGAGCAATCTGATCGTCACGGGGCTCTGGGGCTCTACTATCACCTGCATCATATTCTGCCCGCAGTCTTCATATCGTTGATATTTTCTTGATGTTTCGAACGAGACCCTGGGGTTTCAGGCATTTTTCAGACCCTGGGGCTGTTTGGCTCAAGCCAAGAGCTGATCCTGAAATACGAGAGAGCGAGCCAAGGCGCAGCGGATCTGCTGAAGACCCGGTTCTGTGATACATGCTGTACATTTCTGTGCTCTCACGTCTCGTGTTTTTTAATGTTGCAATTTGGAGATCTATACTCTACAGACCAAATGGATCCAAATGGTCAATACATTCTGACTAAATACCTTTCCTAGAATTAGTTGAGATGTTCGAGGCCATTCGTATCCACTGGCGATCGGAGACTCTTGAGATGAGATGACTACCAACTTTCTTCTTCCTTTTGGGACTAGAGGGCTTACACATTCTTACAGGAATACAGCATCTGAGATTCGAGATGATTCGAGACTTTCCATCAGCTGGATAGTACGAGTAGCAGGATCTGTAGAAGGCCTGTTGCCTTTTGGGATCCTCTTTGACTGAATGTGGTCGTGTGTGGAGGTGGCGTGATAGGGTCAATAACTTACCAAGAACATCTTGTATTCCCAACCGGACATTCCAGGTCTCGAAGAGAATCACTGGAAAGAAACCTGTTTCACATCTTTTTCGAAGTCAAGAGCCAGCAGCAGATCCTGTGAATACAGCTGGAGCGGGCTCGTCTACAGATGTGCCAGTGCTGCCTGCTGATGTCAGACGTGGTGTTGGTTGATGATATCTGTTTGGAGCCGGGTTGCTGCAGGCGCCTTTTGCTCCTACAAACACCAACTTTTGGGATCCTCTTTGACTATCATCCGTTACCATCCAACGCCATCCACACATATCCACTCCCAATGTCTTAACATGTTGTTATATATTTAAACGAAGTTTTAAACGTATTAAAACCACGACTGCAGGCGGACGAGTTCTGTGCCATGGCGGTGCGAAGAAGCGGTGTCGCTGTGCTGTTGGTCTTGGCCAGGGTCTTGGCCAGACGGCCAAACTGAAGAAAGACGAGGAGTTAGGAGAGAGGCAAGAGTTCGTGTCGTCCTATAATTTTCATTAATTTTCTATATATTGTTCTACATGGTTCTACGTTCTTCTATGTTCAGTGTCTGTCCTCCGGTCAGTGTTCCGTGCAGAGACTTGGGGCATTGCTGAAGGTTTCAAGAGTTGATCAGCAAAGCTCAGCATAGCTTGGCGAATCTGCACATGAGGCAGCGATGCAAAGCCTCTACTTTGCAATGAATGCCTTCGTTTCTGCACCTTCGCAGGCAAGGAAGCTGCTGTGCCATTGACTGTCATGGGAGTAAACAGTTTCCTGACATGATTCAGCTTTTGAGTTTTTGGAGTCTTGACTGGTACTCGTAGAATCCTTTCAACTCCGTACTAATACATGCCTGTCAGCAGGCCGCTAAGAATCTAAGAACAAGTGGAGACCATCGATGGCAACAATCATTATACTTGTCACTTGTCATTCTTGATTACAACATACTCCTGGAATGACAAGCTACTGTAGCTAAGGAAAAAATCCTCACCACCTGTAACTATACATTTTTCACCTTTATGCATCTCTCAAGTCGGCCCTGGGTGTGGGATTTCTTCCAAACAGTTTTTTTTTTTTATGCATGATTATTGCCATGATCTTTTGGCACTTCCGGATCTGTAGGGAAAGCAACCTGCACTGCGATCAGCTACAAGAGACGTCTCCATGCAGTTCTTCCAGCAGCCAAAGGCCACGGGCTCCTGCCATGACTGTCCAACAAAAAGACTCCAAGTAGACACATACATATATGCAACGTAATATTTATTGTATATATATAAATACACGAGATAGACGATTGCTAGCTAGCTAGCTAGACAGACAGACAGATAGACAGATAGATAGACAGATAGACAGATAGACAGATAGACAGAGAGATCGATAGACAGATAGACAGACAGATAGGTCGATAGAAGGATGATGGAACGATAGATGGATAGATCGATAGATCGATGGATCGATGGATCGATGATCGATGGATCGATGGATCGATGATCGATGGATCGATGGATCGATGGATCGATAGACCTATAGACCGATAGATCCATATTTCTTAGAACGATAGATCGATAGATCAATGGATCAATAGATTGATAGAACGATAGATCGATGGATCGATAAAACGATAGATCGATAGATCGATGGATCGATGGATGGATAGATTGATAGATCGATGGATCGATGGAGGGATAGATTGATAGAACGATAGATCGATACGTCTATCTATCTACGTCTATGTTTTCATGTCCTGTTTATGCTTATAATGGGGGAGTGTCTCCACCTTCTGCCTGTGACCCGGAAACTTTTTCCAAGGGCTCCTCCCAGTTCACCAGTGCCGCCAGTGTCACAAGGAAGAGCCGGCACCCACCCCAGCGCCAGAGAAGACAGGATCTAGCCTAAGCGCCTTGGCCGCCTTGGTTGAAAGTGCCGAAGCTGATGTGTGACCAGGGGCCACAGATATTTTTCACGCCCATCTTCAATACGTCAGTAGGACGGCACTCTGAAAGAAGCATTGATTCACACGCTATGTTGCCACTCTGTCTGAGGTGATTTTGCCGTCTTTGGAGTTGGGTGCTCAAAAAATGCGACAAACTTTGAACGACAGCTTCAAGTTATTGAAGTTTGACGTCATCCAGTTTGATTTGTCTCAAAGTTGATGACTCCCAATCTGCTCCTTGGGTGAACTTGATTTCATATGTTGACATGTCCTGTCATGGAAATGATGAAACTTGCTGCATGACTATTCACTGGCACGTTAGTCGAAAATATGGTACTCCGATGCAACTTCTCAAGTGGTGTCCCACCATACTGCAAACATTTGCAAACCAGCTGGCCATATCTGGCCATGGCTTTTGCGCCAGATTGGAGCTCTCCTCATTCTGTTTCCGTTCATCGCGTCCGGCCCTCCTCCTGACAACGAAGTGGGCGATTTCATCTCGCAGGATGGGATGGATTGAGATGCAGCTGGGAGGATTCCGAGTTGCTGTGCCAAAATGTGCCAAACATTTCTCTTCAAATTTATGGTCTTTATGGTCCCATGAGTCACAACGTCTCAATTTGATCTCTCAACCCATCTTGTTTTGGCTTTGGCAATGGAAGTCTGGTAGCATGCAAGGCCCTTTGCACTTGATTGTGTTTTTTTTCAAAGTGAACGCCGGTCTATTTGAGCAGGTTCAAAAAATGCAAGTTATTTTGTTCCTCTGTATTATTCAGTTGGTGTGTTTTTGATTTACGGCCATGTCACAACTTATTGTGACAAATGGCGATGGTAGTATCTATTATTACTACGCACTTGTTGGCTGGGATCACGTATATACAGGTTTTGCCCTTTCCAACTTGACGCTTGAGCTGCCACACATTCGTGTTTCCCCAATTATTGCCATGCACGGTTGGTTAGTTTGCACCCAGCTCCTGTAGTGGGACAAACTGCTTGGATATGCTTGGATCATCTTGGATCTAATCCACCGACAAAACATGATCTTCATGTTCGACAATGTAAAGGTCCCTCCTTTGCCTTTGGAATTGAACAATAGTACTGATTTGTTGTCCAAACCAGTTATGCAAGTGAAACAAAAATAGCATGACCCCCAATCACACTACGTGGGTGCCTCTGATGCCCATGGCAGAAGTCCAGGAAGCAAAGAGCGGCATTGCTCAAGGTGATATGTTCTGAGACGGCCGTGGCACTGTGCCCAACCAGGGAACCCAAGCTTATCCACTCTCAGCCTAGATCTGACTTCCCTATCTGTGCAAACTAGGGAGGATTGGAGAAATAGCATATACAATGCATATACCTAAAGTTCTAAAGACAATGGTTTGTAGGAATTGTGCGGACACCATGCGCACAGGATTGAAGCGCAACGATATTGCTGGCTGTATACACTATTTGTGTAGATAGATCCCACTTCACATTTCCCTTTTGGATCGAGTTTGAAACCTGCAAGCAGTCAGGAAACCATACGAAACCCAATTTTGTTGTGACCATGTCTTAAGGAAGGTTGGGAGACTCTGCGTCGCAGTGTGCCACGTCCAGGCATCGATATGGATTTCAGCCATTTGAATTGGGCAAATTTTCAGGGCACACGAAGCCCATCCCAGCGGCAAGAGACACCAGCTGGTGTTCCATATGGAAAGAAAGATGCTATCGCGAAAAGGATCCGTGCAGCGATGGCCATGTGTCACAAGACATCGGAACATGCAGATCATGGATTTCCAATAGGAAAACTGAAACCTGAAAGCTCAACGAACGGGTTTGAGATTCGTGGAGAATCAAAGATCCTTTGCTGAACATCCTTGAACTCTCAAGCCGGATCAATTCCTTGGCGCCCTCACACAGGAGAAGCGCCGCCTGATCAGCGGCAAGGACTGGTTCCAAGGGACGGTTGATGTACCCAAATGCCTCAACTTTTCATATGGAAGATGCAGGCTTACAGCACACCATTTTGGTTGATTGAATTGTTCCTAGTCTTTGATGTTATTATCAATTATCAACTATTTCTTGTGAGTGGTCCTTTTCGCATCGAACATGCTGCTTCGATTTGTTCTCCCACACTTGAGGGCCACCTCAGGAATGCCGACGCACAATAAGCAGAATTTTCGCCTACACGATACTTTTTTCGGGTTGCCAAGGATTCAGATGCTCCGGACAATAGCCAAGTCTTTCCAACTGTGAGGAGTTTAATCCACCAACGCGCTGAGTTAATGGCAGCTGCGTTCGCCAAAATGAAGGGGGAGAAAGGAATCTAGCAGATAAGAAGATATGTGAAGCGAGAAAACAGTTTCACTGCGGTGACAAAAAGAGTGCGAAGTGAGTCTTCGTTCGAAAAGGTAGGCCATGCTGATACGAAATCAATGAAATAGAAGAGATTACAAGGGTCATGTTTATCTCCAGCTGCATCGCTGGCCAGCCACCTGATTGTTCTAGTTGCTAGTAGCCCTTGCAGTGACAGGAGTTTAAAAACGTGGCTTTGAATCATTCTTCCAAAATCTTCCAAATATCCCTCCACAACATTTCGATCACTGTACATGGCCGAAACCTGCCGAAATGATTGGTTTCCTGTCGCAGTTTCCTGTCCCGAAAGATGGGGAAAAAGGTTGCTCTGCTTGCCGAGTCCGCTGGTGAACTTCGATGAGGGGGTTGGGACTCACGACTGCTACAGGCTGTACATAGCTGTACTATATGAGGGCACAAACATCCAACAGCTTGAATATCTTGAATCTTTTTGAGGCCAGCAAGGGATACCCAGCAATTTTCTCATCCGAAGCTTCTCCGAAGCCATGAACAAAAATTGGACATTGTTTGAGATCCAATGACCTTAGAAAGTTAGCCTCTGGTGCAGAAGCTCGTGCAGAAGCTGGTGCAGAAGCTCTAGAACAGAAATCGGTAAAGCAGTGAAATCAAATCGCTGGTTACAGTCCTGAATCTTTGGTTTGAATGCGTCATGGGCATAGGCTCATAGGATCTGCTGTGGAGGAGCCACCTGTTCATGGGGTCACAAGGTTGCCAGTCGTGTACAGACTCCACAAGTAGGGCCAGCCAATCTTGTTATGTCCCGAGTGTGGGGGGGTTTAGGTGGATAAGCGGATTCTCATGGAAACAATTTCAGAGCTGAGTCAAGATCACAAATAACACCGCAGCAGACAAGATTGAGATATTTCAACGGATTTCAATGTGGCGGCATTGAATAGTACCAAAAAAATGTCATTGTTGAAGCCAATCCTTCTCCAGACTTACACCAGCCTTTGCATTGCTCTTGGACTCTCGCTTGCGCCATGTATTTCGCTGGATGAAAGGCACAAAGTTTGCCTTCGCCAATGCAGCTAAACAGCAAATCACCAGAAGCCTGGCAAATTTGGAAGAACACACGCACTTGTTGCGCGACTTTAAGATGATAACCACCTGGGGCAAGTGTTTGGCCGCGGATCAATGGTGATTGCAAAACATTGTAAAACCCTTGTTCCGTGATGATCTCTGGCATGCTAAGCCAACCCTGTCCACGTCCCAATGAAGGAGATTCTTTGGTCGCCTCTGGCGTCAGTTTCCCGACCCACTCGACCTAAGGAGGTGGCGATCAGCGGTTGGCTGCTGAAACGCTGTCCAGCCTTTGGACCGGATCACTGGAACAAACAGTGGTGCGTGCTCTATGAAGATGAGGACTGATATGGACTGAGGATTGGATTGGATGGCTGATGCTGCAAGATGCTGCAAGGATTTAGAGATTTCAGTGGGTTGTTTGGAAGGACACTGAAAGAAAGGACGTTTTTTGTGTGACTATTGGCATTTTTGCGCTTCACCTTGCTATGCCGTTTCTTTAGACAGCTACTGTCATTGTCACCCATTGTATGATATTGTATGGTCTATTCTGATACGGTTGGCCAGGAGGTGAACAAGGTGAACATACTCGGTGGATTTGTTTGTATAGGTAGTCTCCGGAAACGGCGTCGCTTGTGCCCGGGTGTTTTTCTCGCTTGTGCCCGGGTAGCTCCTTTGGCTCCCACAAACAGACCCCCAAGTCCCCCCCAAAATGGTTGAATGAAGAACATTGAAGATACCAATGCTAAGTCCCCCTGTCCCCCAAGCCCCCTCCTGTCCCACAAGTCCCCAGTCCCCCCCAAGCCCCCTAATTATAAACCCTAAATGGTTGAATGAAGAACACTCAAGATACCAATGCTAAGTCCCCCTGTCCCACAAGTCCCCAGTCCCTNCCCAGTCCCTCCCAAGTCCCCTAATTTTGAACCCTAAATGGTTGAATGAAGAACACTCAAGATACCAATGCTAAGTCCCCCTGTCCCCCAAGTCCCCCCGTGTCCCACAAGTCGTCCCCAGTTCCCGCCCAAGTCCCCTAATTATAAACCCTAAATGGTTGAATGAAGAACACTCAAGATACCAATTCTAAGTCCCCCTGTCCCCC
>BGPT01002201.1:24565-41533 GCA_003297045.1 Symbiodinium sp. clade C Y103 | reverse complement strand
GAGGGCTGGCAAACGGCAAGCTTGAACGCCGTAAAAAGACAGTGCTGTGGCTCGTGGAGGCTGCGGCGAGGAGTTTGGCAAGTTTTGAGCATTTTGGGGCTTGGCAAACGGCAAGCTTGAACGCCGTAAAAGGCAACTCTTTGGAGACTTTTGTGGCACGCGAGGGAGAAGGCAAGTTCCACACCTGCGGTGGTCCCAGNCTTTGGAGACTTTTGTGGCACGCGAGGGAGAAGGCAAGTTCCACACCTGCGGTGGTCCCAGGCGCCGCCCCTGCCTTGGCTAAGGCCGGGGTCGGCGGATATGAACGAATATGGACTAATGACATAGTCAGGGAGTGTCAATTCTTGTCTTGGGAGTGTCACGTAGACCCTTTGGATGCATTGGACCTGCTAAGCCAACAGATCTCATTCGGGTAAGGCATGATAGGCATGCAAGATGGCCGTTCCATGCCGTTCCCCCGATCACAATTTGGCAAAGTCAGGTCTTTGGCCTATCTGGGACTGTCGTGCTGATAGTCTTTAGTGCGAATGGAACTCTGGAAGCAGACCTTGCGGCTATGAGCCTTTGCTACATAGTGGGAGTCAGTTTCAGCAATTGGATGCTGCGCAGAGGTGGTATCCAAGAGGTCTTACAAGACTGTGAGGGCAGTCTTGATATGTATGCCATGCAAGCTGGATTTATCAACCAATGGAGAAGTCGATCTCGAAGACGCTTGCTAGAGGCCTTTATCACTTTGATTCTCATCTGGATTTCACACGGCTTAGCATACAGTCAATTGCATGTATCAATCTATGATTTGCTTTCAACCATCTCACTCTGCTTGGCTTCCATTGGCTTTGTTGGGACTGCATACCTTCAACTGCACATTCTATCTGGTCTGGAGCTGGCGATTGACAGCTTTACCGTGAGTGTCTTTCGGGACATGGATTTCGAAGAAGCAGTGGAAGAATGGAATGTGCTTCAAGCAATGCTCCGACATGTTTCCACAAAGCTAAGTCACTCACTACTGGTACTGGGATCTTCATGTGCGGCTTCAATCCTGTATTTGATTGAATTGACCTTCTTGCGCGCAAATGTGGCCAATGTCCGACCAGGTGTTCAATTCATTCTCCAATACCTTTGGCCCTTTCCGCCAACTATCATTTTCCTGTACACGTTGATGCGGGCAGCAGCTGTGACTGAAAAGGCCAGCCGCGTGTCACCTTTGGTCAATTCTTGGACATTCGAAAGTGATGGAAATCAAGACTACCAGATGCCGGAGTGGATGGATCTTGGACGACAATATGTGGTGCAATATATCAACCAAAGTGAGGCAG
The DNA here is from genome assembly GCA_003297045.1 of Symbiodinium sp. clade C Y103. NCBI lineage: Eukaryota > Dinophyceae > Suessiales > Symbiodiniaceae > Cladocopium > Cladocopium sp. clade C. The sequence continues at coordinate 40,217 of BGPT01002201.1, read as the reverse complement.
GATTCTACATGCAAGGAGTGAGACTGCGGATTTTCCAAGTTACAAAGATGTGCTACTATCTAAGTGCCATCCTCTTTGCAGTGGTCTCACAGGTGACAAGTTGACACGGGCAGGGCACGCTTGGTCGGCGCAGCAAGCGTTAGTGAAGTCCTATGTGATGTAATTCTCTGTACAGTGCAGTTGCGGGGCAGTGTCAATGTTGCAGCCTACAGGAGCACGTGCCATTTGCTCCCGATTTTCATCCCAGCCTGTAGTAGCTGGAGAATTGGAATGATGAGCATGGCATGCAATGCCGGACAAACCACCAGTTCATTCCATTCATATTCTGAGATGCAGCTTGTCACTATTCCAGTATGCAGCTCATCACTTCCAGAAGCTACTCTTGTTTCAAGCCACGCATGTACGAAAGTGGTATATGCACAATGTATGATATGATAGTCTTTAAAGCGGCTTTGATTTCTTTGGGTCAACTGTCACAGCCGCCGTTTGCCTGGGTGCATCTCCGCTTGTGCAGCTCATGTTTAAAGAATGGGCCCAGAAATGCCCGGAGTAGAATCTCAGTGGACGGATAAGTGGCAGTTGAAAAGTGCACTTGCCAGTTTGGAAACTCAGCAGTTCTGGCACCATGCGTTTTCTGAATTCATTCTGTCAGGGTAACAGATGGTGCCCCTCAGGTTGCCAAATCTGTTGAATCAACGGAACTAAGAAATCAAGTTGCCAGATGTGCAAGCTGTATCGACTGATCTTTGTGTGGCTGATCCTGACCTCGAGGATGCAATGGGAGCTGATGAGGAGCTGAAAGCCATTCTGATGGAGTTGCGGATGCCACAAAAGAGGCAGATCCAAGGGTCTGGCCGGGTCTGGCCGGGTTGGCATGCTGCTAGACTTGCATTAACTTGAACAGCTGGTCAGATAGTACCAGGTATCACGGCATTGTGTCACTGCCTGGAAGTTTTGGGATTGGGATTCAGCCAAACTGGTGGCAATGATTTTCAGCTATGGGGTCGAAGCGGAGAAAGATTGGGTTAGCTAGAATCTGCAACCTGAAGGGTCTGATGATCGTTGCCTTGGTATCCGTTGGTATCCACTTTTAGGGTGTGCACATGCCCATCCCTATCTTGGACGCAGTTGGAGATCTACTGCCTGAGAAAATCCAGAGCTACAAATGTCATATGATGAGAGAGTAGGGTACACTGGGTACACATTCCAATTGTTGCAGAACTACTCCCCTCCCCAACCTTGAATGGGGTACCCTGAGCTATGTCTAAAAATAGCATGACGGGTAGTCATAGAAGTAAATGCCTTGATTCTTTTTTTGTAAGAACTAGCTTCTTGGGGTCTACACTTCTTGAACCGTCTGACTGAGTACTACAAGGTTGCCCCCTTGAGACGTGTTCCCCTCCTCTGAGCTGAAACCACAAGAAACATCAAAAACAAACACATGTTGAATAAGCAAGGATACAAGAAATAACAAACGCATTTTTTCTAGACTCTTGGCTGAGACCAAGACCCCAACATATCACATAGCTCCTTTTTTCTTGGTGTTCAGCAGCATGTGTTTTCTCAAACGTATTCCTCGAGGAAAGCGCAGTATTCCTTGAACGAAACAATATGCTTTCAAATTCTACTCTATGTCCTCAAGATGCAGCATTCCTGTTTGAAACGAAAGATGCGCCTAGTATCCCAAAATGCAGCGCTGTCCTTTTTCAAAAGAAAACTTTCCATTTTCAAGTAAGCATGCATTATGTATTCCTTTTCACATGTGCAGTGTTCCTGCAGAGAACGGGCTGATGTGTTTTCAAAGATAATATTGGTAAAGATACATGAGTAACCGACAAAATTATTGTAATACTAATTTAGTCTTGCTTCGCCTTGGCCTTTCTGAGGTTGCACAAAACCTTCACAACCGATAGGGGACGACCCTACACTATACCGATACCCCATTTGTAATACTTCCGGGAGTACTGAAATCCTCACAACCGATAGGGGACGACTCTAATTTGTGAATGGCATTAAACAAATGATTTTGTCCGCTACTCACATAATGAAACATGTAGATTTCCTTTCAAACAACATGCAACATCCACTTCAAGAAGCAGTTTTTATCCATATGAAATTGGCAGTGTTTCTTGAAAAAGCCCAATATTGCTTTGGAAAAGTACACGATGTCGCTTTGAACAAGTGCAGTATGTCTTGAACGTAATGAACATATGCAATAGAACTTTCTACACGTGCAGTATCTGTTTGAGGGATTGTTTGCCTTTGAGGAAGTGCAGTCTTTGTGTAAAGAAGAAGTGTTCTTTTACATAAACAAATGTTGCTTTCTTCACAAGTGTAGTCTTGATTTTCAAACGTGTGCTATGTGGGATTTCTTGTGAAAGTGCAGCATTTTCTGTGCAGCATTCCGTTAAGACAGGACATTATGTCTGTGAAGAGACTGTATTTCTTCTACATATGCAATCTTCCTTGCAATATGTTCAGTATTCCTTCGAAAGAGATACTATTCCTTCTGTCAAGTGCAGTTTATCCTGACACAATTAATTGCGATTAAAGCAACTTCATTGAATCTGATTGTCATGCTCTCATGTATTTTTGTGAAACCTTGAAACGAGCGCACTATTATGCTCTTTTACAGCCACCCGCTCTCAAAAGTAACCCCATTTCCGACATTTCCCTTTGAACGAGTCATGAGGTCTCTGAGGCATCCTCTCCAGAGGGCATCACACATATCACACATATCACACCACATCACACCACATCACACCCCTTGGTCGGAGGACCATGGCTCAGATGTCGCAGTGGGCCGGGAAGTCCCGCGTGCGACGAGAGGTGGAAGAGATGCCAAGACGCTGGGCTGGGCCACGACCGGGTTCTGTGCAGTTCAGAGCTGCCATGCACCGTTCTGTACAGAGCAACGTCTTTCAATCATTCTCATTCCACTTCGAGTGAAACACCTGAGGTTCCCTTTGATACCTTTGATTGGCAGAGGTTCCTGCTAGAGTATTTGACTTCCATTGAGTTCCATGCTTTTGAAACAAGCATTGACACCTTTCTTTGATCGGAATCTGGGTGCAGTGGTCTACACTTTGACAAAGAACTAAAGTATATACCTACTGGGCTTAAAATCTTTGATCTTGACAATATGGAACTGTAGCCCAAATATGCCCAAATTTCTTCAATGTCACATGGTCTCGGTTAGTCAAGTTCACATAGCGACACAGCTGCAAGCTGCAAGCCCAAGGAGATGAGCTGATCAATGAAGCGTTCACTTCCCTAGATGTTCTGAGAAAGAACTCGCTGGGCTCCCGTGAGTTCAGGTCCGTGAAACCCTCAAACCCTAAAACCCTAAACCCTATCTACTTAGGCCTAAGTCCCCAGCAATTCCCCAAATTCAGCGTCATGTTTAAGCTTAAAAATTCTTTCAAACAAAAATCAGTGACGGCCCCGGGCTGTCATAAATCCTTGCCCTGGCCCCTTGCCGGCGGTGACTCTAACCGATTCTAAGCATTTTAACACAAGGCAGTTGCTTCCGGAGTTGCGCCGGAACAAATCCTGCTTCAGGCGCTATGCTGAGTTGACTGGATATGACGGAGGTGCTTGGGTGCATTTTGCTACCAACTGGGCCATGAAGCGACATCGGTGAGGACTGACTAGTGGAAATCTAGTGGATATGATGTGGATCATTGATGATCATTGTGAAACCATTGTGGATCTGTTATTATCGAAGTTGTCCTTCTCAAATGGTTTAGGGGTCCATAGAGATCCTCAAACGGAGCTTCCGAATGCTTTGCCGCTTAGCCAGCCTATCAGTAGAATCAATAGACAGCTGTGCGGTGGAGCTCCAGCACCCAATTCAACTTCAGTGGGGGCCCGCAGCGTCTTTTAATATCAATGCCTCCTACTCCTGGCATCTTATAGCCTTCAGGGGGGATGTGTTGCTTTTAAATCCACTGGAGCTGCCACTAGCGTCGCAGGTGATGAATTCTGGGATGAACAATATCAAGAGCTGTGCGAAGACTATGGCTGGACTCCAGACGTTGGTGTCAACAAGGAGCAGTTCATCGACACTTGGCATCAGCAAATTGATGCACAGCGCTTAAAGGAAATCGAATATCCCCGAGGAAGTCAACAAAGCAGAACAATCATGACACGACAATTTTCCGTTTTCTGTGACCTTCATCAAAGTTATTTTCACGACCCAACTATAGTTGCAAGTGGTCCATTTTCTTCCTGGGAATTTGCTCTGCCAAGGACTTTATCGGAGATGAGTCCAACTCCACAGATGAAGAACTCAGGTGCCTCGGCAGAACTTCAGTGCTCAAGCGACCATGTTTTTTTTTCAACAGAATAGTAGTATCTTCTTCGATTCTTTGGAGCAAAAGCTGTCCCGCGCAAATACTTGTTGTACCATGTTGTACCTTTGGACAGCAACTTTTGTGCAGCACCTGAGTTTGAAGAACAGTAGAAGTTGTAGAAGTACAAAGCTTCCTGTGGCTAGTGATCCTTTTGCAACTTGTGCGCCCTTTGTGCTGCTTTTCCTTTCCTGGCTCCTGGGTTAGCAAATCTTGATCGTCCTTTCGAGAGCCAATAACCGCAATAGCCTTGTCAGACTGTTGTGCCCTTGATTCCTGCTCTTCCCATCCTTCGCTTCCTTTGCATTCCTTTGCGACATTCATATCGAAAATAAACCCCACTAATTCAAGCTGCTGCAACAGGGAGCTGGTCTCCGAGCTCCGTTTGCGGCAAGATGTTGCAGCCCGACGCTTTCGCAGTGCAGTCCGAAGGCCATGCGGTGTAAGTCTCGGAATCCTCGTTTTTGGTGCAATTGGAATCAAGAAAAATCAACTTCAAATAACAAGATGGTGTAATCGACGATGAAACCCGTCCTGTCAAAGCTGTGTTCAACTATGTCATCTAGCCATTTGTAGCTCCTGACAAATCCCATCGAGATCCATCAAGTTGGTGCATTACATCCACTTGCATCCAGCTGTTGCTTTTCAGGTGCCCATGCCCTTTGTCGAAGATCAAAGTGATCAACTCACTTCCTAAGCAGTTGATTGCAACGCAAATAGTTTTATTAATTTACGTTCAAAAGACTCTTGAAGACCCCTTGATTGAACAAGTTGCTGCAAGCTGCAAGAGTCCATTGATATTGATCGACATCCATTGATATCGACTGGCATCCGTTTCTAGAAAGATCTTGAACGAATAGATTGGTGACCATGATTGGAGTCCTCTGCCCTCACCCTACAGGATCATGTGGATGCTTCGCTATGCGGGCTTTGCGCCGCTTGGCCATAGGGGCAAGTGAGCAAGCAGAGGGGGACGAACCACCCCGGAGCAACCTTGGTCTTCCATGGCTGGTGGATGTCACACTGATGTCACAATTGTCTAAATCTACCTGAGCGACAAGGTGATTAGAAAGTCCGAGAGGTATAGCTGCTGGCATTGGAAGACGGATAGACTGGCAAGAAACATTCTATAGCATTTAAAGATATTTCAAGATCATTCGATGTCATACCGTACTATCATATAGTGTCACTTGTACCACATCGTATCTTGTTACTATTTGCCAAGCAGTGCCCTCCTTGCTCCGTCAGTTTAGATGATGGCCCCTCAGGCTTGCAAAGGGCGACTACCAGAGAGAGGACGACGAGATAAATCAACGGCCGACCATGGTTGATCATGGTGAAGCAGTGGCAGTTAAAGGGTTGATTCAGTGGTGGCTGATCAGTGACTGGTTGTTGTCAAATGCTTGGCTAATCTATATAGTTGCTGTTCTGTAGTCAAGTTTTGAAACATTCCTATCGTATTAGGGTACACGGTGTCGAGCAAGTATTCCATTGTTTGATGAGCAGCCGATGGTTCTAGAGTCTTTGGAAAGATAGCCTTTGGCAACCAGTGCGTGCATATGTACGGTAACTCCTCCAGACTGACAAGCCCAGCAATCATTTTCAAGCACAGCACTTGACATGGAACCTTGACTTTTGATGAGAAAGAAGTCTGAGCCGGTCAAGATACATACAGGAATTACATGGAATTACTGTATTATCACTTGGTGGCCTTGGTGTCAAATCAACATTATTGGAAGCAGCTCTTCTCGAACAAAGATAGCAACTGTGAAAGCAACCGCGCATTCCTCTCAGTTTGAACACCAGGAAATACAGAAGATGTCCCGGAAACAGTTGGCAGATGCCTCTTGGTTCAACTTCTGGAGGTTCCCTTTGTACGGCGAGGGGAACTTATCTCTGCCCATCCAGACCAACACCCAGGCAGTTTTCCACTCATTGGATCGCCGGCAACGTCAAGCCTTGGACTCCAAAGCCATGCGCGTCTTTGCCACTTGGACTGTCATGACAAGATCGAACTCCTGGACTGATGTAAAATGGGACTCTCTAGCCGTAGCCCCACAAGGTACACACACACACAAGGTATGTATATGGAGCCATGACACAGCCATGCACTCCTCGACATGTTCGTTTTAACAAGCTCTTCTGAAGCGAATGGTGGTTGTCATCCCCAAAGTCCAAGAATGGTCTTGACTACTAGACTGCGCATTCAACGCTTTCATCCTATTTGATCCATGTTTTATTTGGACTACCTGAGTTCTGGCACCGTCAAACTCAGCTAGGCCAATGCCACGGGCTTCTACGGTGACGATGATGACTGGGCATCTGAATTTCATGCCATTTGTGATGAGTTGGGATGGGATGAAGAACGAGGAGCGGTATCAGGTTCCTGGAATCGGATGGCAGAGCTGTTAAGGCCTGTTGGCTGTTTGCTGATTTTGAGGTTCTGGAAATTGGCTTGGAGATATAATTTGCTTGGAGATATAATTTGGATGATCTGAAATCCCGGGTTTTCTGAACTTTTCTATGTTCCTGGGCAAGACCATTTTTTGCCATTTTTGTCGTCCTCGCGTGCAAAGCTTCACGAGGAAACGAATTTAGAGGTGCGCCAAGGTGCTAAAACCCTCTTAAACCTACCAGTCTCATCAGGGCTGATGATGTACAACACTTGCTAGCGCTGCTAGTGTCCCTGTTCTTTCAATGACAGCCTACCACTTGGCATCACCTAACGGATGGGAGTACGAGTACGCCAAGGCTTTTGCTTTCCCTTGCCATGAAAAGCGTCTCTTGTACAACGTTCCAAAGATATTACACGAAATCCGCCCAAAAAGAAACATATCTGCAGATTGGCTTTGCTCTTCTTTGTCACTTGCGGATATGAAACACATTGAGAAACATTCAACAACATTGATAAACCAATCACAACTGGTTGATTAAATCACCACCACCCATCGGCGTTTCGTGTCTTTGCGTCCACGCTGACGAGGAGTATCCAAGTCTCAGTTCCACGAATTTATTGGTGATGAGTCGAGTACCAGCAGCCTGGTCGGCAGATTCAAACGATTCAAAAGTCAAGCCGTACTTTCATTCATGTACTTTCTAAATTTGTCTAAATCTACTCATATCCAAATCTATGCAGTACTTGTATCTTCTGACGCGGGTTTCTCTTTATGCGCATCCCCCTGCGGCTGTACTTGCCATATTGATATCGGCGCTACTCGGGTATGCTATCCATCCTGACCAGACTTTTGAATTCAGGACATACAGTATTGGCCATGTTTGGTTTGGGCCCCAAAGTTTGAATCCCTTCTTCGCGGCTTTGTTGATTGTTCATTCCTTGCGGATCAGTTGGATAACACCCAGTGGCGACCTGTGGCACCGGATCCATCCAAGGCAGCGAATCACTACGTATCTTGCTCTTCAATCTCCCTGCGGTGGATCTGTCTCGTGCATCTGTGCTCATGGCACGAGGCTTGCGCAACAGCTTTGTCGAAACCAAAATGGGGCGGGCAGAGCTAATTGACGAGATCTACCAGGACTGAGATTTGCTGGGATGAAGCTGCCGAGATTAAGACTAGACATAGAAAAAAAATGAAAAAAGAAGAATAGGTAGAATATGTTAAACCATCTTAGAACGGATGACTGAATGAATCATGAGGCCATGGAGATGCAAGGCTCACTCCAATCTCCAGAAGACGGATGCGCGTTTGGTTTCCAACTTCTTATAGTCGAACAGATCAGAAACTGCTTTTGCATTGTTAGATATACTTACAGTAACTACTTAACTACTGGAACTGCGTGGGTTCTTGGGATTGGGACAGCGCCCTTGAAGCTGCAGCTTGAGCAGTTTGGCGCAGCCGTGTTGCTGTGACAGGAGATGGGACAGGAGTCGGCCACAGCAGCCCGAGGGACGATGTCCGCATTGCTGGGAGTGGAGCTGGATGCGAAGATCTCCAGGGCGCGGTTCTTGAAGCTGATCGGCGGTGAGGAACGGATCCATGGACATGGGCGGACATGGACGGCGATGGACTGGGTCATTTCCGTGCTTGTGGCGATTATTTTTTCGCCACCGTACATAGTGTAATTAACATATTATATATACACATATAATTCAAGTCCTGATGATTTGAATATTTGAAAACCATTTTGACCACTGAAGGTGTTTCCGTTTGGACTGCAAAGGAGAAACACAGCACTCCGCTGCTGCGGAAGACTTTGTTGGACTTAAGGAAGCAACAACGCAGCTGGGTCGCAGATGGCTCTCAGAAATATCACGACATATCAGCATGTAGGACAAACATATTGTAGGAGTGGACTCCACTATAATCCATTTGTATTCTTGGCTGTGTTTGCTTGAAATCATTCAACTTGTGCCCCAAATTTACATGTGCACAAGGGACCCGTAAACATGATTACTGTAGATCTCTGGACTTTCACTTCGCAGCTTCTAAATCTTGGAAAGCATCGGCTTTACAGAACATGGATAAGCTGGACAAATGAAGCCTGAAGCTGCTTTTATGAGCTATGAAGTGAAAGATATAGATAATCTATTATAGATCCATCGACAAATTGGGAAGCCAAGTTTTACTTTTTTGGAGTGTCGAACCATGGGCTGAATGCAGAGGTTCATTGCTTTTTTGTCTCAGTTTGAGGCTTGAGCAATTTAAAGCAGAGCAAGAGTTCTAAAGTTGCGTATCCTTTGGACAGTTGACATTGCTTCTGTCAGGCAGAGACTCAGTCTATTCCCAGACCTTCGCAAACCAGTGGCAAAGAAAAAGCCTTAAGATGATGGATTCGATTGATCCGTCCTCAATGAGTCGTGAAGTGGCCCGGCCAACTGTTGCGCGTAGAGGGCTGGCCTTGCATGGGGGAAAACCGGGGCTGCAAAAACACATTGCAACCAGTGACCCATAGGACCAAGCAAAGGTGTAGTTGGTGAAGCGAAAAGGCGGCAACAAAACCTTCTGACGCGAAACTCTTTGAGCCATCAAGCTGAATAAAGGAAACACAACATGTTGGCCCTGAACTCTCAAGGACTCTCGAGGTTTCGAGCTCACACGAGCTTCACAATGGAGTCCATTCTCAATGTTCAAATTACAGTTGCTACTACGTTGATTTACAGCAAATTATCGATCTCTGTATCATCATGATCATACATACATACATACATACATCCATGCATGCATGCATGCATACATACATACATAAATACATACATACATACATACATACATACATACATACATACATACATACATACATACCATACATACATACATACATACATGCATGCATGCATGCATGCATGCATGCATACATACATACATACATACATACATACATACATACATACATACATACATACATACATACATACATACATACATACATACATACATACATACATAATAGGGACCCCCTCGGCCCCTGAAATAGTATGGGGGGGTACGTCAAGGAATTTCAGAAAAAAAATCACTGTACTTTGGCCCCTGAAATAGTATGGGGGAGGTGCGTCAAGGAATTTCAGAAAAAAATTCACTTTATAAACCCCCATCCTTCTATACATTGTCCAGTATGTGTTTTATATTGTTTTAGATTATTGAAAAATATCATGCTAATATAATTTAATATATATCATAATCAATCATAATCATAAATATCATAAAATATCATAAATATATCAAATTATATCAATATATATCATATATATTGTTCTACCAGCCTACATCTCACTATGTCGCCCGGCCGCTGGTGGTTTCAGCATTGGCCCAACGCGTCCCCTGATTTTCAGACCCTCGCCCCACTGGTGACACAGTATGCTGGCAATATCTGGCAATGCTGTTGTCCAGCAGCGTTGCCTTGAGAAATTAGATCTATATGAGAATTGTGNACTGGTGACACAGTATGCTGGCAATATCTGGCAATGCTGTTGTCCAGCAGCGTTGCCTTGAGAAATTAGATCTATATGAGAATTGTGTCACATCTGCCACCGCTTTCTGCCATAGATTGCCGCTGCCCGCAAAATCAGCAGCAACAGGGCCTTTTGGACACCAGGCGTTTGTAAATCCCAGCTCCAGCTCTCCACTTCTGGTGTGCTGGGGTACTCAATTATAAACTCCAAACCCATAGCCTTCAGAGTTTTCATTTAAAAGCCGTGTTTGGCATCCTGCGTGATGCCGGGGATGATGCCAACTTCACACGCTGGGAGAGTTTCCTTGCTGCATTGGTGCTGGGAAAGTTGTTATTTTCTAGTTGGCAAAAGTAGTAGTTGTTATTTTCTAGTTGGCAAAAGTAGTAGCATTTTTCCTTTGAGAAAGAAATGGCGAAACTGTTCATCATGCTTCTCAAAGCAGTGAGGCAAAACCATTGGTAACTGAGATAATATAATGATACATATGATATTATGGATACATGCATGGCACATTGATGATATCGATGTTCCAAAGCCATGGCAGGGATCAATCAGATTGCTGCACCCTTTCACAACCAGTCCACCTTAGATGCAGATGCAAACATTCAGACTTTGGCAAACCTTGAAGATCTTGAAGTGGGGGTGTTTCTTCTGGGCAAATTTCGTGACCAGATCTGAATGGTTTCTGACGCTGAGGACCCTTTTCTGAAACACTTTAGAATATTTAGGTTTGGATTTTGCCATTGACTATATTGACTTGGCGGGGCTGGATGAGATGTTGCATCTTGTTGTGGGCTTGAAACCGGACTCAGTTCCCATTTATGCTGGTGAACCTAGCATTTTTGTTGAAACCGCATTATTACTTCTGCCAGTAAAGCGACCTTTTTTGCTGGTTGAACTACCATGGTTGCTGGTAAAAAAAGGAATTGATCTTGCTGTTGTGAACTTTCGCCTCTTAAGGCTACGTCAATGTGACCTGGCCTTCTGAGGCGGGATGGCAGGATCATGAGCCAAGCCGAAGAATGGTTGTGTTATGTTGTGTTTTTCCCTTGACAAGGAAACACTAGTTTTAATGAACTGAAGATGGCTCAGCTTTACAGCATTTTATAATCATAAATGTCTGTATTCCCTTGATTCATCATCATTTGATCATCACTTAAATGTTGCTTTGGAACACCTGACGTCTCTGAATCTGTCGGATACTTGATCATATTTCGAAGGAGCTACATTGTGTATATTTTTTGACTTGAAGTGGAAATTTGGGAACCCATGTCTTCGGTGGTTAGGTAGGCACCATTTTTTGTTCTCAAAGCCTCTATGGAGGTTTCCGGAACTTGGTTCAAGGGCAAACTTGCAGGCAACTCCCATATTTGGCTTGCCTTTCTACTTCTACTTCTTCATTTTCTGCAGTCATGTGTTTTTGCTGCTCTGCTTCTCTACTGTCTCTTGGTGCCAACTTGGTGCAATGCTTTTTCTTTTGCTTTATTCTCTCCTGTTTGTATCCTAAATGAGACCCTAGAGAAACCTTAAATAAAACCCTAAGGAAAACCTAAATGAAACCCTAAATGAAAGCCTAAAGAAACCTAAAGAAACCTTTAATATCCTTAAAAAAACCCTAAATGAAACCATATACAAACCCTGCATGAAACCATATGAAACCCTAAATGAAACCCTAAAGAAACCCCTACATGAAACCCTGCATGAAACGCTGCATGAAACCCTGAAGAGACCCTAAATGAAACCCTACTACATAAAACCCTAAATGAAAACCCTTAGAAACTCTACATAAACCCTAACTGAAACCCTGAAGAAACCCGAAATGAAACCCTACATGAAACCCTAAATGAAAACCTTTTGAAGCCCTACATGAAATCCCAAAGAAACCTTAAATGAAACCTTAAATGAAACCCTAAAGAACCCCCTACATGAAACCCTGCATGAAACCCTGAAGAAACCCTAAATGAAACCCTGCTACATGAAACCCTAAATGAAGACCTTTAGAAACCCTACATGAAACCTTCAAGAAACCCTACATGAAACCCTCATGAAACCCTACATGAAACCTTGAATGAAACCCTACGTGAAACTTTGAATAAAACCCGAAATGAAACCTTAAAGAAACCCTCAAGAAACCCTAATGTAGCAAATATCATGCAAAATGAGAGGTTGAAGCGCCAAAATGTAGCAAATTCATGCAAATACCATTCAAAATGGAATTCGAACATGCTAAAATGTAGCAAATACATGCAAATACCATGCAAAATGGAATTCGAACATGCTAAAATGTAGCAAATACCATGCAAAATGGAAGGTGAACATGCCCAAATGTAGCAAATACCTTGCAAAATGACAGGTTCTAGTTCCAAACTGTTGCAAATACAAGGCAAATGGGGCCAAGAAAGAAATCCAAAAAAAAAACGAAACGGATCAAAAAAAAATCCCAAAACTATTCTGAACCCCCATAGAAATAGCATTGAAATATCATGTGAATCCCAAATCATCCCAAATCTATCATAGAAATCTAATAGAAATATCATGGAGATCCCATAGGAATACCAAGAACCCTATAGAAATCCTTTTTGAATTGAATTCCAAAGTAATCCCAGATGAGCCTTTGAAATGTTCTGGTGCAACGAACCAACCACCAAGATCTTCTAGCTTGCACCGATTGCCCGAATCTGTATACATGGGAAAAGGTGAAGGATGGATCATACCTGGCCCAGTGGCGCATACTTCGTCAACCGTGCTTTAGCTAAACTTAAGTAACGGCCACAACTCACTTCGAGCAGTTAAAACTAGGTATAAAAATGTACTTATATGTATATGTATATTAAAACTATGTATATGAACATCATCGATAACCACTACAATGTATGTATATATCGTACTCATGTATGTAGAGGTTTAGATGATTTAGATATAGATATAGATATCATGTTTGTATATGTATAACCAACTAATACAACCATTATATGGAAATATCATGATTAAACCCGACAATAGATGGGATTATCACTGGCTGAACAACCAGCAAATGATATAACCAGCAATATGATAGATGGTTATTGAATGTCATGGTTTTATGGCTGTCTAGCCGATATAACAACCAACATTATATATGGATATAAAATGCTTTTTGCTTTTTCAATATATATATATATATAGTTATATATATATAGTTATATATATAGTTATATATATATATATAGTTTTATATATATAGTGATATATATATATATATATCTACATGTATATATATATACACATGCATATATATATATATACATAATTATAAATATACATATATAGATGGTTGATGGGTGTCCGGTTTGTCAATTGGAAATCATGGGATAAATTCTTGAGAACTGGGAGGAATTCCTATCTAAATATGCCACATTATGACCAATGAATGGGTTGGACATTGGTCTAACACAACTCAACCGTGACTTTTGGGGGTATTCCAATTTTCAGACAAGCTCTAAAATTTTGATCGTCTGAACATATGGCAGAATGTCAAAAACAAAATCCCATGATTCAGAAATACCCTCCGGGAATGAAAGAGAGCAATTGAAAATCCCCCAGCGGTTTCGCGCGCCTGACCCACGGTTTCTTTTGTTTCTTTCTTCTATCCTTGATTGTTTTAGTTTTACATATTGTATATTCATGTCGTACGCATGTTTCTAGATTATTCATGTGTATTTACCTGTGAGTTTGGATCCCTGCATCCGGGTCCCGGCTCCGGGTCCCGGACGCCGGGTCCCAGACGCCGGGTCCCGGATGCCGGGTCCCGGAATCCGGGTCCCGGTATCGAGGTATAGCCAGGTTTCCAGTCTATGTAAATAACATAGAAACAGGTTTGAATTTGTAATAATTTGTTTTAATTTGTAGTAATGTGTGTTTGAATTTCGGGTTGGAAATTTATCGGTTAAAGACAGTCGGTCTGCAAAACAATTTCTGGCTTTTGTCCTTGGTGCGCACATGCAATTTTGAATTATGTTTGTGTTATATATATATATATACATAGGTGTGTGTATGGCTTCTATATGAATGCCGATGGGTATGTGTTCTACTTTATGGTCTTTTTATTTCGATCCTTTTCAAGCCTCGGTTTGTTTTTTGAAATGTCGGAAACTTGTGTTATTCTATGTCATTAAGCTACAGACGTGCAGAAAAAGTATAAAGGCGGCCTGTTAAGCAGCATTAATGATAGATAACGATAGTAATATCCACAGCAGGCGCGCGAAACCGCGCGCCTGACCCACGGCGCGCGGTTTCGCGCGTCTGAGCCAGGGGTTCTTTTGTTTCTTTCTCCTATCCTCTAGTTTACATCTTGTATATTCATGTCGTGCGCATGTTTCTAGATTATTCATTTGTATTTTCCTGTGAGTTTGGATCCCTGCATCCGGATCCCGGACGCCGGGTCCCGGACGCCGGGTCCCGGAATCCGGGTCCCGGTATCGAGGTATAGCCAGGTTCCCAGTCTATGTAAATAACATGAAACAGGTANTCCCGGACGCCGGGTCCCGGACGCCGGGTCCCGGAATCCGGGTCCCGGTATCGAGGTATAGCCAGGTTCCCAGTCTATGTAAATAACATGAAACAGGTATGAATTTGCAATAATTTGTAGTAATGTGTGTTTGAATTTCGGGTTGGAAATTTATCGGTTAAAGACAGTCGGTCTGCATCCCTGTTTCTGGCTGTTGTTCTTGGTGCGCACATGCAATTTTGAATTATGTTTGTGTTATATATATATATATACATAGGTGTGTGTATGGCTTCTATATGAATGCATGTACATTCACANTCTTGGTGCGCACATGCAATTTTGAATTATGTTTGTGTTATATATATATATATACATAGGTGTGTGTATGGCTTCTATATGAATGCATGTACATTCACACGCTTTCACATAAATATCCGATGGGTATGTGTTCTACTTTATGGTCTTTTTACTTCGATCCTTTTCAAGCCTCGGTTTGTTTTTTGAAATGTCGGAAACTTGTGTTATTCTATGACAATTTTAAGCTACAGAGGTGCAGAAAAAGTATAAAGGCGGCCTGTTAAGCAGCATTAATGATAGACAATGATAGTAATATCCACAGCAGGCGCGCGAAACCGCGCGCCTGACCCACGGCGCGCGGTTTTGCGCGTCTGAGCCAGGGTTTCTTTTGTTTCTTTCTCCTATCCTTTAGTTTACATCTTGTATATTCATGTCGTGCGCATGTTTCTAGATTATTCATGTGTATTTTCCTGTGAGTTTGGATCCCTGCATCCGGGTCCCGGCTCCGGGTCCCGGACGCCGGGTCCCGGACGCCGGGTCCCGGAATCCGGGTCCCGGTATCGAGGTATAGCCAGGTTCCCAGTCTATGTAAATAACATGAAACAGGTA
>BGPT01002201.1:2723-15643 GCA_003297045.1 Symbiodinium sp. clade C Y103 | reverse complement strand
CCGCGGCCAGGTTTGAAAATGAGAAACATTGAGAAACTGCGTGCACAGTGGGGCCAAATGGGGTTCATGATCACGAAATCACCATTTTGATAGTTGATAAATTTGATGGAAAAACAGGGGGGGTGGGTCAAACTGAAATATTTCAATTCGACGGGGTCCCCCACCCGAGGGGGTCCCTATTATATATATATATATATATATATATATTATACATGTGCAAAATATGTCAAAAATTTAAAGTAACACACACACACACACGCGCACATACATATGCAGATACATATATATATATATGTGTATATATATATATATATATCTATATATATATATATGTGTGTGTGTGCGCGCGTGCACATGTACACACGGACTAATCACCAGAAATGGGTTGTATAAACCATCCCCGAATGGTAGGTTTACGGCATTGGGTTGCCTACGTGCAGCCACGCTCTCAGTTTTCAATTGCCGACCCCTTACCGGAGACTCGCACAGGAAGTCGCCGAAGGCAGATTCGATTCTCGGTTTCGGGGCGAGCTGGGTGGTATATGGATGATGAATGTAGTTTAAATGGCAGGGAAATCCCCTATGAATAGAGTTTGTAATGGGAACATCAAGTAAAAATGATGGATTCTCTAGCTTAAAATGGAGGCCTATGTTTTGCAAGGTTGATTGGAACTATTTTGAAACAGATTCATCTTTTCTATCTTTTCTATTTGCCAAGCTTCTTGACCAGAAGGTATTTGCTGAATGGGAATCGCTCGGAACGCGACTTTCCGCCAGGCACTGACTGCTGGTCGCGCGATGCAACCCCAGTCATGGTCAGATTTAAAAATCATCAGGTACACAACAAGATGAAGAAAATCATGGGTTTCAAATGGTTTTAATACTGAATGGTCTAATTTTGGATGATTTGCGGATACCCTCAATTTTAGGAAACCTCCATTTTGAGGCAGGTGTCAAAGTTACAGTTGCAGTGTCCCACCTGGGATTCATGCCCAATGAGTAAGCCAGCCACATGAAGCCACGAAAAACACATGTCTCACACGGACGGTGTTTTCGGCTGACGCCCAAAAACGAGTTGATGTCGGCGATGTCGGAGAAACTTTTTCCAGACACCTCAGATTTGTAACCCCCTTGGGTGAACTTGAAAATGATGTCGAGAAACCATGAAACTTCAGACTTCGTTTTGTTTCCGTACGGCTCGCGGTGGATGGTGCTCAGCATATCCCGTCATCAGTCACCATGGCTCAGGAGACTGGGAGACCAATCCTTGAACTTTTCAGCCACTTCCCAGGTTGATCAAAGCAGACCACGGATACTTAGACATATCATTAGTGCAGACATAGCTAGTATAGCCAGCCCTGCAGCTTCATTCCATGGAATCATTTTCCTTCAGTTTCCAGCAGTGGACTATAGTCGTTACCCGTCGTTACCAATCGTGTCCAATCATCCTTCAGTTTTTCAGACCACCGCGCCACCACCACGAGAATCACACGGCGAGTTGTGAGTTGTGACCTGCATCGGTGCATGGATGTCAGCGCGCCACAAGCACATGGTGCCTCGATGCGCTGGAGATGGCCTGCGTTGGTCCCATGGCCGAGAGCGAGTCGTTGTGGTTGAAGATGTTTTAATTTTCAAAGCTTTATATAAAGCTCCAGCTCCTCTGAGAATTCGGCTAGCATCCCACAATACAGATAGAACTTGATAGAACACGTGAGATCCGCTCTAAAATGCCTATAAGGAACTTTCAAATCCGAAGGCCAAAAAATACTTGGGCACTGATGTCTTTGAGATTTCATTAGAAGGCGGAGTCCTGTACTGTATATATATGCAGTGAAATCGCTTTCCTGCAGCTTAGCACTAGATTTGCGCTAGTGTGGCGCTAGATACTTTTGATTACTTTTGCATAGCCATTCAAGTGAAACATAGTCAGGCCCGATGCTTTTTTTCCCTCTTGCTTTCTTGTGCCTGTTGTTTGCGGTCCTGCTTGGGCAACTTCACAGTAGCCTTACTTTTATCAATCTCTTTGAGCTGCATTGCCGCTTCACCTTCTTTTTGGCCACCACCACAAACGTGACTTGTGTTCACATAACTGCTTTTCAAGTTTCTATGGCTGGGATAAACGTCGTTTTGGCATGTTTTGGCGGTAGATCCGCGTAAGATCCGCGCTAGATACTTGCCCCAAGAATACGCATCTGCCCCTCGGTCAACTCACCGTACTTGAAAACGCAATAGCATTGTTTGCTTCCAGCTGGTAGCAGCAATTGGGATATGGGCCATGGAGTCTGCGTTGTTAGACCAAACAAAGGAACCATGCAGGGCATGATAGTGTTTCCAGTAGCTCCAGCAGCTCCAGCTGAAAGAGCCGCGTGCTAGCCACGTTTGCAAGACTTTGATGCAAATCAATCATTCACAGCTTGTTTTGCTCATGTTTGAAGTCTGTTGCATGGGACAATTGAACTTCAAAAGCGGGGTCTTGTAAATACATGTAAATACGCAGTGAAGGTATGTGAAGGTGATTTTCGTCCAAATCCAGGAAAAGGAATTTGGAGCAGACCCCACATATTCATCCTATGGCTTCCCTGCTAGTTGATGGCAGTTGATTTTTCCTTATTTTTTCAGGGACCGTCAGGGACCCCTGTAGCAATAAGCTTATAAATAAAGACCGGGCGCCCAAAATCAAGCCCGCCACATTCCTTTCAGCGGACATCAACGCGCTGCCCAGGCTTTGACTAGCATAACGGTCATATCGGCCCGGAGCCTGGGGGAATGGCTAGGAAAATCCACCATAGATGGAGGTTTTAATGGGAAAATCATCTATAAATGGGAGATTGTCACTTGCCATGTTTGATTACTGGAGGGTACAATTCACTGTAGGATTGTTGGATATTGTTGGTGGTTGTGGCTGATGCTCTTGAAAATTGCTGGAGCCAGAACACCACCCAAGAATACCCTCCGCTAAACTAACAGAGTTATGACAAAACACCATTCTCAGGCCATTCTTCAAAACGGCAAATCATCGCACAAAACAAAAAATGGGCCATGTTTCATATAGCCATGTTAGTTTACTGGAGGGTATTTCCTGGGTATATCTCTAATCATCACATGATGCTTGCCTCGCCCAGTTGTGCTTGACGGCCAGTCAACTGCATCGCAGCCAGCCCGGGGGCGAAGCCGGTGATTGGAGCTGGCCAAGGGGGTTCTTTGGGGAAGCAAAACGTTAGTCACATTTAGAGATATGACTCATTTGGAGTCATGTGTTTATGTTGAGAACATGAGATTGGAACTGTGAGTGTTTACTGTCACTGTTTATTTTCACCCTCTTTAACCTACTTTCACGATGACAGCTTCGAATTCAATGAACACATGCAGAAAACGAAACGCCGGCGACATCTGATTTCTTCCGTCATCCCTAAGGTTGGTCGGTCAGACACAGGCTGGGATAGACCAGGACGGTTGGGATACTTGAGCTGGGCATGGCAATCTGGTGCCAAGGAGGGGTACCCTCTGGTAAACTAACATAGCTATTGAAAATTGATGAAAATTGCCATTTATAGTTGATTTTCCCATTTAAAATGGTGATTGTCCATAGTTATGCCAGTTTACCAGAGGTCTTTTTTTTAATGGTACAAATTCCATAGAGAAATCCCAGGGAAATCCCATAGAAATCCCATTCAATCCCTTGGTTTCCTCATGACATAGGACTCGTCATCAGTGGACGAGAGCCGACCTTAGCATGAATCCGGTCAGATGATCCAGTCATCATTGGAACATCATTGGAACATATCTTGGAACATCTTGAAACATCTTGGAACATCTTGGAACATCTTGGAATCCAAACCAGGACTCAACTCATGCTCCTTGGTGAACAAAAACCTAAGGCTCATTCACCTATGCATTTGCAGCGACGACTCCGATTTCCGTCAACGGCTCGGATCTTTCTCAACACTTGGGTCCAAGATCATGGGCATGTCCAATGTTCAATGTTGTTGCACTCAGTTTGAGAAACCTCTACATCTATAATATATATATACATATGTTGTACATATCACACACTCATATATACATATTATATATATATATATACACACTTGATGCTCCAGACTGCTTCCATGACATCCTAAAGTGCCTTCGCCACGAACCACGGACAGAGCGGACTGCCCAGGTCCAGCAGTGGTGGCCATTCGCTCGGCGGTCGCGTCAGCGCGACAACCTGAACGATTTGTGTCTTCCGACCTCGGAAACATGATGGAAGACTGGGGGAAATCAGAACCAACCATTGATGTCCCTAATAGTTGGTTTATAGTCCATAATAGCTAGCTTGATACATATATATATATATATTTATATACATATGTATTATACTGTAAAATACTGTAAAGCCTAATGAAATTGGAGTTGTTTGCACCAACCGATTGTGGATAGGAAACAGTGGTACATCTAATGGTTCATATCCCAAATATTACCTAATTATGGTGGTTACAAGAATGGTTTTAAAACCAGAAATATAATCATTAATTACCCTCTCTAGTATGCTAATATATATAGCTGCGGAAAGTCCCCATTTGGTTCGGTGATTTAGCTATTGAAGATAGCCATGTTAGTTTACGACGGGGTATCCCCAATGGTGGATATCTGGGGATACTGGGCACCCAGTATTAATGATACAAAGTGGGGCCCCCAAACAATAGCTAAGTTGGTGCAAATAACTCCAACAACTACGGTTTATGATACGTTGAACTCTAGCGTCTACTGGGGGAGTCTAAACCAACAAATACTTCACCAGGGGGGCTCCACATTATCATGATATCAAAGACCTACACTCCAGTCATTGGATCCATGGCTGGGCTGGGGAATTTTCCAGCAAGCCATGTCTGATTACCCGAGGGTATGTTTTTTCACATGTTTTTTGCCGTTGATTCGCTGAAATGAAATGACCATCAGCATCCAGCCGATGAGATATTTCGAAAAGTGTCTTTGAGTCAAGTTTCTGCGTTGCATTTTCCGAAGATCAGCGCTGTGCAACATGTTTGATATTTGTTAAGTGGAAAGAGAACTTTCACTGGCTGAAGACTTTGTAGATGATCTTCCTTGTTGAAAGTGGGGATTTGCAGTGTCTTTTTACCGGAGTCAATGGACAGTTGCAGGTACTAAGTAGGCCATACCGATTCTGCCTGGATTTGTCAAGGTGGTTGGATATCTTCCATCCCCCCAAGCAGTAGGGTTCAACAATCACTTCATTTTCATTACCTCAATACATGATGATCTCGTTTTTCCATGGACCCCAAAACCATTCCAAGATTGGCTTTTTCTCATGAGAAACGGTTCAGAGGCGTCCAGCCGAGGTTTCACTTCATCACGACCCCTGAACTGTCTGTGCGCTTTGCCCGGGCAGCTCGGCTACAGCTTCCAGGCATCCACGTTGAGGCCCGGAAACTGGTGACGCTGACGCGATGAGAAAATGGTCAGGTGCTGCCAACTTCAGAAAATCTGTGGAAAGTGAATGCTGAGAATGGCATTTTTTTGGGGGGGTGACAATCGTATGTTTACCGTACTGATTTTTGTTGCGCCATCTTTGAGCAGGGCATGCTACAGTGAGGTTGGCCACAACATGTACGGATCGGTCACGCCATTGCTTCCTCGCAGGATCGTGTGAGTTTTTTCATCCTACAGTAACAATGCACAAACTACATGTGATTTGATGATATTTGATGTGATTTATGAAGATATATAGATACTTGATATCATATCAATAGACACTTGATATTGATATGATATCAAGTATATTAGATATTTGATCATAAACCAAAGGTATAATCTATATAGGTATATATACATATACGAGATTTACGAAGGTCTTTGGCACTTTTCATTTTCCAACCAGGGTAAGCGACTACCATGACACAGCATCCTCCAAGATTTTCCAGGTGCACGCGGACGAGGACGTCCAGAATACCATCCAAAGTCGCATTGAATTCCGCAGCAGTGCAGGCTGATCGCCGATAGCGTTTGCCTGATGCCTCCAGGGATGATGTTGAGGCCAAAGCCAAGATGAAAGGGAAACATCTACCATTTTTCCTAGACACATACATGTGACTCTTAAGGTTTGTTTTTTGTAATTGATGTATTTTACACCCATTTCATACCTTAAATATATGTATGATTTTTGATGTTGAATATGTTTTAATATGTTTTAATACTTTAGTGATATCCTAGTATATTTTCATACCTTTGAACAAAAGGGACGACCGAACAATACCAGACTGGCCTACCAATGTCAGAGAGGATCTCCATGCGGATGTGGGTTCCCCATCCAGCTACACCAGAATGGTGGTTTGGGGTCGGGGTCCTTTCCTGTTTTACATTGATCATATTTCCATTCTGATGTGGGTTTGTCTGAGAACAGTTTGTTTTCTCCCTGGTGTTTGTGATTTTGTGTCGAAAAATGATGAGTAAAACCACAACTTTGGAACCGATGTGGCTTATTTCCAGAGACTTTCTGATCCCATCCCATGTTTCGGGAAGACGGGGGGTGGTGGTCCATGTCTCTCAGGCCATTTCAGGTACCTCAACTGGAAGCATTGTGCCATACAATATCATATGTTTTGGTATACCCGTATATCCTTACACAGCCCTGACATTGACATAGACCTGAAATATGGTAGGTACCCAGACTTTAGGTTTCTGAAATGGCCACTGAACATCTGAACAGGGGGTCGCTGCATGCAGGGCGAAAAGGCCTCGCGAGCGCTTTCAATTTTGCACCGTGACAAGCTCAACCGCCATTCTTCCACGGAAATGATGGGGTTGTCAGCTGTTTCGATGGTGGGGATAGGTTTGAAGATGTTTGAAGCCCTGAAACTTCGCAGATCTTCGCAGTGGGCCCAAAATGGTGCTATATCTCTTCTTTGTTTTCCGTTGTTTGTGGAAGGCCAGGAAAACCAACTCCAGAGATATGATACAGTGAGTTCTACCAACAAGGACATGGTGCGCAGATGTTTGCAATGTTTGCTGCAGGTTTTACTTGCCTCTCTTCCTGCCCAAGGCTGAGTTTGGAACTGACTTCTATGACTCAGGGTTGCCCACGATGGAAACGCATTCACTGAGGTCTCAGTCCAGCGAAACCTATTCTGCTCAAACAAGGAGGCCAGGTACAGTGCTAGTTGTGGCTGATTCGTGAGGCAAAAGCGAGCCCTCAGGTTGATCTATTTCGATGCAGATATCGTCATCCTTGGCGACCTTGCAGACATTTTTGCCAGAGCCCTCAGACTCCTCAAGGGAAAATAAGTGCAGCTGAGGGGTGCAAGTCTCATATGACCGCTCTCAAGGATATGGATATGGAGGGCAAGCCTTGTGCGGCAGTGCCCTACTGCCACCAGAAGCATGGGAACTCAGTGCCTGGATGATCCGTTCAGTGATGTGCTCGGAGATCGAACCCTCCACGTGAATAATGACGCCCTTGTTTGTCTTGGGTCCGCTTTCATGTGGCAAAACCAATTCACACCAAATTTGATTGTTTGGGGGGTCTGAAAACCTTGATTTTTTCTACCCTTTGGTAAACTGACATAGCTACGGAAAATTACTGTTTTTAACGGGTAAATCAACTATGAATGACAAATTTCAATAGCTAGGTTAGATTGCCGCAGGGTTCGCATAGGGTTTGCCATTCTCTCCAGTTGCGTATTCCCAGTCCAAAATCTGTGACTCATCCGCTAGCTGGCAGCGTGTGAGGATGGCAAAGTACATCAATTTCAACGTCCTCAAGACTCTGCCGTATTTGGGTGACACAGAGTTCCTGCCCCAGTGACTGCAGCTACCAACTAGGTCCTAGGGTTGTCAGACATGTTCAGTTTGAGCCCTTGCACGATTTAAAATCTCAAAGGACCGTATTTATTGATGTTCCATTCCTACTATAATCCCAAACCCAGATAGTGAAATACCCCCCATATGATAAAGGGCCCCCAAAATGAATAGATCCAATACTATTTAAACAAGGTTTTCTCGGTGGGTATTTCACTGGATTGGTTTAAGGGAAAATTTACAGGAAACCCCTATATTTCATGGGAAAATCCATGGTTTCCTGTAAAATTTCCCTTGAACCAATCCAATGAAGGATAGATTCATTGGATGCCAGGGAAATCGATCCGAGCTCCTGCATTGCAAATCGCGGGCTGCTACTCATTGATGCCGGGGGGTCTCAGAGACTGGGACATCAGTAGACCAGGTGTCTCTTTAAGCTTATATATATATATATGATATATATAATGTATATAATATATATAATATATATAATATATATAATATATATAATATATATAATATATATAATATATATAATATATATGTATATAATATATATATATAATATATATAATATATATATATATAATATATATAATATATATATATATATAATATATATATATAATATACATATAATATATATATATATATATGAGTAACTGACAAAACTATTCTAGCACTAATTCAGTCTTACTTTGCCTTGGCCTTGCTGAGGGGCGTGCAAAACCTTCATAACCGATAGGGGACGACCCTAATTTGCGTGTGGCATCTGAATGAACAAGTAATTTTGTCCGCCATTCATATGTGTATGACATGTCATGTGTAGAAATTAAATATGTTTTTTTTACAATCTGCACGTATGTGATCACATGATATCATGTGTTAAAATGCGCCCCCATAGCCCCCATACACGCACCTCCACAATTGTGGACATCTATATGCATCTACGTGCATGCATATATATATATATATACATATATAGAGAAGTCAGATATGGTGCCATTCAAACTTTGAGAAGTTGGCACCCCGCAACTTTGATGTTTTCGCCGCAGGTGAAAGTGTGGTCCTCTCTGAAGCTCACCGAATCGATCGAACTGTGGCTGGCAGCGGGGCCCAGGGGTGAAGCAGCAACAGTTGGAGCATCTACCTGTACAATGTTTTGTCAGTATCCTAGGGCTTGAGAAGTGAAAAGGTCTGGAAATTAGATTCAAAGAGATTTCATCGATATTGACATACTTAAAAGAGGGAGACCTGATGGCGATGGAGAGAGAAAGAGAGATATATATATATATATATATTATAGATATATGTATGCACTTGCAGCTTGTTTCACTTCCTTCCGAGTATAATGACGGGCACATACAACCTATCAAAGCTTTAGCGGGCCCCATATGGCCCCTACAATCCCACAAGAAAAGGCCATCGGCTCAGGAGCGTTACCGCGCAGCAGAGGGAGAGCTTTGGGCAGCCTGTCCTGAGTTACGTGCTGGTGCATTTGTATGCCTTATGTATGCCGTAAATGAGGTGTTTCTTGATGAATCCAGATGCAAAAATAGATACTTGTACTGGTGGCACTGTAGAGTTGACTAGACGACTTTTCCTTGGATTCTGGAGATGATTTATGATCGCTCATATATATTACCATTGTCATCCACAGCATTTATCTTTCTACATTCGATCCGCCGCCGAAAGGTCAATGGCATGTCACAACCTCCCTGGCTCCTGGCGATGAATGGCAACTACATGCGCCTCAATGCAGCTCCTGGGACTGAATTTTTGACACTCTCATTCTCCCCCTCTTTCTCTCCTTCTCTCTGTCTTAAGGCAATAGATTTAGGCCATTGCACAGCGCTGTCAATTCCTGTAGGGCAAACCGTTGGAAGCCCTTTGATCCAGTCGCATAGACCAACTTTGATAAAGTTAGGCCCAACATCATATGATATTCATGCTGCCATTTCCGCAGAAACCTTGCTTGTGTAGTCCAATAGTTCATTATTGTTCTTGGCTGGGGATGCCACCCATCTAGACACAATAATACATGAATACACGACATGATGAATGTCGTGTAGAATTAGTTGGGGCCAGCTTCTTTGTCTGTGGGATGCTTGGACTATTTCTCAATTCTACAGAGCTATTTCCAAAATATATGGAGCTAGTTCCAAATTATACAAAGCTATGCCTAAAATATACCGAGCTATTTCAAACACAGACAGAGCTATCTCATATACCGAGCTACTGGTTATGTCAATAAAAAACATTCAAAAAACATATGTCGTACAGCTATTTCTCAAGTGGATCACCCTATTTGTTTCTCCCATCGCGAACCATTCGTAGGATTGGAATTGCAATTCGCTTGGACGCCACTCGATGGATCCCACAGAGGCGATCCGCCACGTGACGGTGGCTGTGGGAAAAATGGGTGAGGTCTTAATGGGATACCCTCTGGTAAACGTTTACGTAACTATGGAAAATCACCATTTTTAATGGGAAAATCCACTATATATCCCCATTTTCAATAGCTAATGGATTGGTGAATGGGAAAATTTTAACCGGAAACCATGGATTTTCCCATGAAATTGGTTGGGGTTTCCGGTTTCAATTTTCCCATTAAGCAATCCATTGATTAATGGGATAAAAACATGTAAAAAAACGTGGTGGTAGAACGGGAATATTCAT
This sequence comes from Symbiodinium sp. clade C Y103, assembly GCA_003297045.1. Lineage (NCBI taxonomy): Eukaryota > Dinophyceae > Suessiales > Symbiodiniaceae > Cladocopium > Cladocopium sp. clade C. Next base: position 5,167 of record BGPT01002201.1, on the reverse strand, counting down.
GGAACATGAACATAGAATATGGACATATGGATACATATGGAGAAATGCTGTTGATGCTGTTGATGCTGTTGATGGAACAAACTCGGGTGAAAAATCAAAGATGACAAGCTGGAAAATCCTAAATGGAGCTTCGAGAAAATCATCGAACTAAATCGGGGATTTTCCTGCAAGCGATGTTTGATGACACCGGAAGGTATGCCGGAAGATGTTTGATATGGAAGGGATATTTTGTTCATCATTTGTTCAGGCATTTTGATGGCCATCATTACTTGGGACATCAATATTTACACTTCAACCAAATGAAGAATTAATGTCTCAGACTCAGTATATGTTATATGTTGTGTATCATCCAGGACACACATATAGTCGCACAACTGTAAGATCAGATATGAAACGGTCAAACTGCAAGAAATCCTCAGGTGAAACAGTCCGTTTCTTGTAAAGTATGTCTCTAGGTGCCAGCTACTCAAACCACTGCACCGCAGCCCTACTATAGGCTTTGNGTAACACCGCGTAGCCTCCATAGGCGCGCGTGTGGTCTGCAAGCTGCGTGAGTAGCGGCTGCAGGTGGTGAACGAGGAGGAGAAGGCCAGCCGCGTGAGGAGCGGCGACCGACGCCCGCAAGACGGGCAAGCCCAACCAGAAGGGTAAGGGCCGAAGGAGTCCGGGTGAGAGCCGGTGGCGATCAGCTTCCGCAGTACAGCGGAGAGCTGAGAGAGGGGCTCTGAGGAGAGCCGAGGCGCTACTGCAAGCTCCAGCCCCGAGGCCTGGACAGACAGTGGACGCGCCTGAAGCCGAAAGGCTGAGCTACGTGGAGGGGCTCCGACTGCAGTCAGCAACGCAGTTGGGCGACCCCGACTTCGTGGACGATAGGAACCCGGTCCGAGGAGGGATCCCGGGTCGTAGAGCAGCGACAGGAGCTGCACAAAGAGGGTTTAAGCGCTTTGCAAGGCGGTATCCGCACCTGGCACAGGCGGTGCGGGATAACCCTGGAAGGAGTGCAAGGAACTCCTACGCCAGAGAAGCTGGTGGACGCCGAGTAGCTTACGGACTACTTGGTGAAGGGCTTGAGCCGGTGGCTGAGGACACCGCGCTGACAGCATCCGAGGAGGTGCTGGACAGGATCAGACAGGACCTGACAACAGAGGTCGAGGAGAACCAGACGGTCCTCGACAACGTCGCGGAGGAGGACACCAGCAGCAGCTCTTCAGCGCCAACACAGGTGACGAGAACTGTGGGCGGTCGAGCCGTGACAAGACTCCCGGAGGATCGAGACACAGTGATCCCAGAGGAGAACCAAACAGTGTGCTCGGAGAGAACGCTGACACACCCGCCGACGAGTGTGTGGTACAGCGTGCAGGAAGAGTCCGAGGAAGAGGAGCAGGCGGCCGAGGACGAGACCTACGAGACCGCCGAGGACGACAACGTGGCAGGTGCAGCTGGGCAGGAGCAGTACGAANGCAGTACGAAGACAACTTCTCTTCGTCCAGCTACAGTACAGGGAGCTACAGTTCGTCGAGGGCAAGCTCTTCGAACTGGTCTCGTGGCCGAGACCACTGGGAGCGCTACCAGCCCTACAACGCCAACTACCGGTACCAATACCACGAGTGGCGCGGCTGGGGCAACTGGGGAGCAGGCGACCAAGGATACGGTTATCACCGTGGCTGGTAAACAGGCGGGTAACACCGTGCTGTACATAGCCTGGTAGGTAGCTGTGTCTGTAGGTTAACCTTTTGTAAAATAGTGTACAGTGCAGCAATGGCCTCACCTCAGGAAATACAGGCCATGAGGGAGCAGCTGCAAGCCCTGCAGGAACAAACCGCTGTTTTGAACGAAGGGTTGAGAAGGGCTAGTCAAGCTCATGACGCAACACACACAACCCAAGGAGGAAAGGAGTCTAATTCACCCCAGTAATGTGCCCAAACCACCAACATACAATGGAAAGAAAGAAGAATGGGAAAAGTTCAAACACATTTTCATGGCATGGTCTAGCACGGTTCATGGAAGTATCCTGAACTACTGGAAAAGTATGGAGCAGCTAAGGATCCAGTCGATGAAATTGCGTTTACTGAGGAAGAAGATCGCTTGGCTAAGGCGATGTATACCTTTCTGATGCAGTATTGCCCTGAGCCGACAATGAACGTCATCGGTCAGGGACTGCACGATGCGAATGGATTTGAGATTTGGAGACGTTTGGTGAAGCTCTCAGAGCCAGCCTACCGCACCAAGGCATGGGTGTGGAGGNTGCGAATGGATTTGAGATTTGGAGACGTTTGGTGAAGCTCTCAGAGCCAGCCTACCGCACCAAGGCATGGGTGTGGAGGAAACACCTTTCAAACCCAAATTTTCCTTCAGACATTGCAACGTGGAGTACAGCACTTCACCAGTGGGAATCTGAGTTGCGTGAGTACGAAAGGATGTTTAAGACACCTTTTTCGGAAGAT
>BGPT01002200.1:76580-97006 GCA_003297045.1 Symbiodinium sp. clade C Y103 | reverse complement strand
GACATTGAAACATGCTGTTTCATGTCCGTTTCACTGCTGAGTGCATACAGAGCGGTTTATGCACACTTTTCACAACATCCATTGTACAGATCAAACTCAAGATGCATGCGACGACACGAAGAAAATTTGTGTCTGTTTTGTGGTCNTATGCACACTTTTCACAACATCCATTGTACAGATCAAACTCAAGATGCATGCGACGACACGAAGAAAATTTGTGTCTGTTTTGTGGTCGGTTTCCCTCCTAGTATAACGTGTCTATGCAATGCATGTAGTATGTTGTTAGCTTCCGTAGTTACCACTTAGAGGGGAGGAGGGGAGGAGGGGAGGAGGAGGAGTAGTAGTAGTAGCAGTCGTAGTGGTGGTGCGTGGTGGTGGTAGTGGTGGTAGTAGTGGTAGTAGTGGTGGTGGTAGTAGTAGTAGTAGTAGTAGTAGTCGTGGTGGTGGTAGTGGTAGTAGTAGCAGTAGTAGCAGTAGTAGCAGTAGTAGCAGTAGTAGCAGTAGTAGTAGTAGTAGTAGTAGTAGTAGTAGTCGTGGTGGTGGTAGTAGTAGTAGTAGTAGTAGTAGTCGTAGTCGTAGTAGTCGTGGTGGTGGTGGTGGTAGTAGTAGTAGTAGTAGTAGGTTCCATTCGGTTTGCTTGTAGCTACGTTCCATTCGGTTTGCTTGTAGCTACGCTGCGGTTCGGTTCCTTCCGGTTCCAATCCCTGCCCGTTCCTAACCGGTTCCGGTTCCTTCCGGTTCCTACCGTGCCGGTTCCGGACCGGTTCGTTTCCCGGTTTGCGGTTCGTTTCCGTAGCCTTACTGCTTTGTTTTCCTTGCTCTTGCAGTCAGTGTCTGAAGTCCGTTCCTGTGTCCTTTCGGTTGCCAATCACATACTTGGACCGTGTTCGAGATAGGGTTCCCAACTAGCACGCCAACAATTCCAGTTGCAAAGCGCGCAGTAGCCTTTCCATCGGCCAGCTTTCCCAGTCTTGTGCACATCTTAATAGCTGCGGACGGAAGCAGCTTGAAGGTGCCGCTGCTGTCTTCACTTGACCGTGCCAAGCTGGGTGTTGTGTTCCCTTCGCTGTGGCAAGATATTCTTTTCCATGATGTTGTATCGCCGGCTGGGCCTGCCATATTAAATTTCTGGGCTAGTGCCCTCTGGCTATAGCCAGCTAAGGAGTCAAGCCCGGCGAATCTTGAAGCCCCTGTGGGCAGTCGCGTAGAAATTTAGCGCCGTTACATGGGACAGATAGCAAGTTTGGAATTATTTGCTAGCATGACGCATATAGTGAGCTTGTGCCCATGAACTTTAGCCATTGAATACACGCTGCCGCTTTTCTGTAGACATAGTTCTTGATTTTGGAAGATTCCAAAGAGCCATGAAGTGGCTGCATTTTTTTGGGCTGAACCTTATCCCAGTAGCTCAAAAAACACAACACATCAGCAATGATACACAACACAGCCAGAACGAATCAACATTCAAAATTGGCTGACTGGATTTCAGTGGCGCGACATGGTGCGACATTCTCACATTGCATCGAAATTTCAAAATCGAACCTCAAAAGCTGCATCGAAAGAATGCCGCCATTCGCCGATNATTTCAGTGGCGCGACATGGTGCGACATTCTCACATTGCATCGAAATTTCAAAATCGAACCTCAAAAGCTGCATCGAAAGAATGCCGCCATTCGCCGATCGCGTTCAAAAAGCCATGGACGAGCACTGCGACAAACAGTTTACGTACCACCAGAACACGGCAGAAAAAGGCCACTCAAGAAGCCGCAAGCACACGGCGAAAATCATGTTCAGCGTGGAGGATCCAAACGGATCGGTTCAAGTGTCGTTTGAACCCCACGCTGAGTCNAGGCCACTCAAGAAGCCGCAAGCACACGGCGAAAATCATGTTCAGCGTGGAGGATCCAAACGGATCGGTTCAAGTGTCGTTTGAACCCCACGCTGAGTCTAAAAGCAGGCAAGATGCACTCAAAAAAGCGGAAGAGATGATCACCAAGCAAGGCGTTGAAAAGTTGCAGATCTTTCAGAAAATCCTGGGCGGAGCCATTGAGAGCGCTGAGAGCAAGCGGAAAAAATTGAAGGTGGGCGGCAGCTGAGTAAATATTTGTTTGGAGATGATAAGTGAAAGTGAGAACATGCAACAGGTCTTCAACGCTTCAGGGATTCCAAGATGAATGCGACATGTCAACCGACATCAACATTGGTTTTGAGCAATTTCTGAGGCAAAAGGACCTTGAAGCTTGCCCGCGCACAAATTTAGCTGCAAGAATTTTGGATACCGCCCCGGTGCAGTACAAGCGGGAGCATGTTGCGAGGTGGGGCGGCTACGCAGGCAATCTAGCTGATCATGGCGGCGGCGTGGCGTGCTGAGTTGGATATGGGCCTGCCAAACGAGAACCTTCATGCAGTGTGGTGCTTTGAGGCCCAACGCGCTAGGGGTCGACGTGGCCATGGGCTCAGCCTGTTGCTGGCAAAATGTCTAAATTTCCTTTGTTTTTTCTGTGTCTAACGCAAGGAAGTTTGAGGCAGCAACAGGTCTGTGATGCCCTTGGATGTCTTGGGCTGCACGCGCACTACACTGATGCATTCAACGAGTTTACGATCTTGCCAGTCAATGAGTTTACGATCTTGCCTGAAATGATTGGGCAATCTTTTTTAAAATGCATCGTGATGGAGATAGATCATTGCAAGTATTGATCTTCAACGAGGAATTCCTAGTAAGCGCGGGTCATAAGCTCTTGCTCAAAAAGCGTGGTGAGCAGCTTCAACGAGTTGCTGAGCTGCATCCATTGATTTCTTTCCGATTCTAGTCTCTTACCTTTGTCAATCATGTCTTGAAGTTCACCAATTGTTGCTGTGATGCAGTTCTTTATTTATCTTCATCTTCATCTTCATCTTCATCTTCATCTTCATCTTCATCTTCATCTTCATCTTCATCTTCATCTTCATCATCATCTTCTTCTTCTCCTTCTCCTTCTCCTTCTTCTTCTTCTTCTTCTTTATGTACTCGGACAACAGAACTTCGGTGGGTTGAGCCTTCCACAAATCACGAAGAACATCACAATCCTGATCACTAAGCATTTCTTCCACCGGCAAGCTTTTTAATGGTTCTTTTTGGCATGCGGCTGATACACCGCCCTTGGAAGGGTTACGTATTTTGAGATGAGCCATTTACGATCCCTTGGGACGGTTGCAAATTTAAAAAATCAAGGTTGCGAGAATGAGCGTTTAGGAATTGATTTTCGGATGTGGGGAGCTGAAGATCCTGGGTTGGGGTGGGGGGGACATGTTAACGTTCTGACACGATGTCGTCTATGCAGTGGATGCTATGCTGAAGATCCCGGGGTTGGGGCGGGGGGAGATGTCAACGTTCTGGCAAGATGCCTTCTACACAGTGGATTCTGGAAAGATATCGTCTACGCCGTGGATGCTGCGCTGAAGATCTTGGGGTTGGGGTGGGGGTGAGGTGTTAACGTTCTTGCAAGATGTCGTCTGGCTTATAGCTGGGCATGGCGTTGCAATGTCGCCTTGACTGGTTCTGTAGAAGATTCCTTGCCCAAAGCACTTTGGCATTGATGCTTCAAGACGTGCCAGGATAGGAAAAAAGCAGCCTGAACTGCTTTTGCGAAGATTGGTGCGCCTGGGAAGAAGGACAAAGTCAAAAACAGTATCTGACGACATGTTCAAGAGTCTACTTCAACCAGGAATAACATTAAATCCCTAAAGTTTTTTTGACCCCTCGAAGAAGAAAACTGAATCCCCGCGCAGGCGAGAAGCCAATATTTTCTCTTGAGTCACACGCCTGCCACGCGAAAATGATGTGCAAGTTGCAATCATTTTTTGACTTGTCCCACAAATGTTTTTGTTCTCACCTCAAAAACATGATTTTCAAATTCATCAACCTTACAAGGGCGAAGAGTCTGCCGGTTGCCTTGTTTTTTAATGGTGGATTCTGTCGCGAACATGTGATGCTGGTCCAGTTCCTCTTTTTTCCCATCATGAAAGGCTGGTCGCCGATTGGAAATGAAAGACGCGGAGATCCAACAAGTTTCTGAGCTGCAGTCAGAGTTTATTTAAACGTTTGCCATGGTCATCCCAGTGACCACGCTTTGTTCTCCCATCACCTGCTGTGGCTCCCCTGCATTCAGATCATCACCTCCGCGATGCTGCTGCACGGCTCAACCTTCGGTGCGGTCATATAGCGAAGGAGACTTTCTGGTTCCAGCATTGTGTTTATGGTGCTTAAAACAATTCTTTATCTCTTTATTCTCACAAGGCCAGCGAGTCTGCTGTCTGCAGTAGTGGTGCGTTTCATGGCTACTGTTGCTACCAAGCTACCCGTATTGGATAGCGCACTTCTTAGCCATTCAGGGGTCTAGCGAATTATGGTGTTTAGATAATAAATTCATTCGCTTTAGTTATATTCTACATGTTTTTGTAGTTTTACGTTTTGTTTGTTTTGCCACATTTTTTGCAATTGTATCCAGAAAAAAAAGCATTTGATCCTCTCGCAGTATTGGGTTCCATGCTTAGTTTGCTGTGGGTTTCCCAGTCGCACGGGTAGACATTGGGTAGTAGGCTTAACTAACATTGCAGTGTATCAAAAAAAATGACCCTCTTGCAGTATTGGGTCAAATGTCTTGTTCGCTCTGGGTTTCCCAGCGTTAGGGGAGTATTGGTTGGTAGGGCTAACTACCATTTTGCAAGGGACAGAAACCAATTCTTAATCATAGAATCTGAAAAACCCTGTTACTTTAGGCTCCCCAGGGGTTCCATGTTTGTTTGACCTCCTGTGTTTTTTGGATGCGTTTTGACATTTTGATTTTTAAGAGCTGTAAATCGTGTTTCAAGCATGTATCCATACTTTGGGGGGGGTTCACAACGACACTACTTCCATGTTTACTCTTTGCTTTGCTGCCAGCGGGTTCTATGTTAATCCCGCCCGGAGCAATATATAACATATAGTAATACACAGCATATACATAGTTTATATTTACATAGTTTTTGATAGATAGATAGATAGATAGATAGATAGATAGATAGATAGATAGATATGTAAGTAGATAGATAGATCGATAGATAGATAGATATACTGGTACATATAGCAACCCTCTGTGTTCTTTCGCTGGTCCGCTCAGCGCGCTTGGCGCTACTGGAACGCGGAGTTGGTGGAGCCGTTGGAAGAAACGCCGCCGCGGGAAACTCCGTGGGACACTGAGCAAGGATGGGAAGAGGAAGCGAAAACGTCGGAATTTTGCGACAAAAACAAGGAATTCATCAACCAAAAACTTAGAATGTGATGAGAGTTTTAGCGGGGAAAATTTCATTTTATCCAGAAACACGCATACTACCGACCAATAGTGCAATTTATTTTGTGTTTTTGCATGTTTTTGCCAACAATGAATATGGGGAGTTTACTTTAATTTGCCACAAACATGTGGGTCTCTATTTGATGACACTCCGGCAAGCACTGGCCTCTTGTTTTTTTTGATTTTACATTCAACATTTGGAGTTCTACCACAGAAATTGGGATGTACCAAACAACCTGAATTTATATAGTTCCGGCCACCATACGATGCTTGGAATAAGGACTTGCGGGAAAACTGCCCAAAATTGATCAACATTGGGACGTGACCTGCCACTTCAAAAACCGAGGGGTTGCATTCAAGAGCACGGCGGTTCATACACAAGGTTTGTTGACGTCATTGTTTGACCATTTGTTGCTCTTGAATGTATTTGGCTATAGATCAACACCTAAAAATATACACATTTCCTCAATTTTTAGGCTGATGAAGATCCGTAAATCGCAGCTGAGATCCGTGGGTTTTGGGCCATCCAAAAACTCTTCGGGTTTTGCTCAGGCCTCTAAGCGATGAATCGACCCACAGGTGCGTAGCAACATCGGACATGACGTGACGGGGATCTGTGTGTCGTGATTTGTCATGGAAAAGTCATGGAAAAATCCAGGAAAGTATGACAGTCATGGAAAATCGATGAACATCTAAAGTAAGATCCTCTAAGGTACATATGAATCCGGGTCAGATTCGTTCAGTCGGTTTTTTGGAGGCCCATTTTGCTTGATACAGTTGGCAGGGTTTCAAAATAGAAGTGCCCAATATGGACATGTAACATGTATCAAATTTGAGTGCCCAAATACGACTTGTTTGTTCAATGCTGAGATGCAGACAAAATCTGTGATTGCAGTGGAATTCACTAGAAAATTCCGGACCTCATGTGTGTTCCATGTCTGGGTTTGTGTTTCATGCCTTCATTTCAGAAGGGAATTTCTATCAAAAGTCGGGGGAGTTTTGATCTGAACCTCAAAAATGTAACAGGACTCATGTCAAAATGATGAATGATTCCACTTGCATGTGCAGGTTGTACGAATCGTATCTATCATCCATTATGATGATGTTTGTCATCCATTTTATCTTCCATTGTATCCATCCATAGCATCATCCATGATATCATCAATTATATCATCCATGAGATGCGTTTCATGCAGAGGGGCCTACTCATGGGCACCATGAACACCTATAAGCTGGATTTGTGGAGAGATCTTCTTGTTTCTCCATTGATTCGACTGCCGCTTCGGAGCCTACTTGGAACACATGTAATTCTGTATGTATAAGTTTTTGTTTGAGGCTCCTTCAGCAAATCCAACATAGACTCAACCACTTAAAGACCTACAGTTTAAACTTGTCTAGGTTGGCACATTTTTCTTTTTGGGAACTCAAACATCATGATGCATCGGGGCATACCCCAGGGATCCCTGGGGTAAACTAACATAGACGTTGAATAGCTACCATTTGCAGACGATTTTCCTGGGGAAACCATCGGTTTTACACATCTATCTTAGCCTAGTTTACCCTATAGGGTATCAACCGCCCCAAATTTCCACCCCGGTATTGCCCCCAAAAAATATGTCCACATCCAGACCTCGTAGATCGTCGCAGGTTCCGGGACTTCTTACACCATGACTTCACCTCTGACGGAGCGGGGACGGGGGCAATGACTGGCCACAGGGAGGGTGGCTCGTCGCAGAAATCGTAAGTGGGTTATTTCACCCCCGGTTGATTCAGTAGGGTAAGTAGGTTTAGTCCAGTTATAGCTGTTGTTTTTTGCAAATCAAGTAGATCTTGGGGAAGCTGAGGAGCAAAGTGACCCATCAAGATCAATGGTTGGATGAACATGATGGTCTCAAGAAGAATCATTGGACTCTCCAAGCAAATGAACAGTTTGCCCAACATGTTGTGATGAAGGGCTGGTAATTGCCTATTTTTTTATCCATACCCGAATTTCAACAGAATGTATCAGATATCAATGATATCAAATTTGATTGGACATCGCATCATTTTGAAATTAGTGGCATCCTCCTTTGAATGGTTTCACTGGGACACCAAAACAATATAAAACAATCAATTGATCATGAGACGTTTTTTTGTAGGGCAACTGTGTTCTTTGCATGGCCGGATTTTGATGTCAACATGCTGTGGAGATCAGCTACAGCGCTGAACATGGGGAACTCAATTTGAACTCAATGGATCTTTTCCATTTCCCAGGTCCAGCTGTTCCAGAAACACATTCGTGTGCTTAATGATGCTTAATGATGATTGCATCCCTTTCTTCATGACTTCTATGGTCATTTTTGCTTCGTGATCGTGTCCGGTGGATTTATAGAGTCATGTCCTTGTTGGCTCGGTGCCTATACCTCATTTGCCAACAGCATGTGGGGTTTCCTAAAATGGGGGTCCCCAAAAACGGATGGTTTATAATGGAAAATCCTATTAAAATGGATGATTTGGGGGTACCCCTATTTTAGGAAAGAAACCTCCATGTGCCCGATTTGTCTCTGACTTTTTTCCAGACTTAGTGTTGTGATTGCAAAGCCAGTGATGACACGAGCAACCTCCAGACGGATATTGACATGACAGCCTTTGCTGGGAAAACCTTGGTATTTTTGGATGTACACATGCCAGCCATCCCAAAAAAACATGCAGGGTATCCAAGATTGGCCCTTAGGTTGCTAAGTCTCAAACAATCTCACTTTCCCCTTATCTGGGAGGGTGATCTAGACTATCTCCAGAACATGTTCAACATATTTTTCCAGAGGGCCAGAGGGCTTTAATACTCAAACAGCCAGCCAGTATCAGCCAGTTATGAAAATTGATTTCTTCCTAGGTATGGTTGAAGGGAGCTTTTACAGGAACCCCCCCCTACGATTGGCGGGTAAATCCGTAGATCATCCAACTCATAGATTTCTGGTGATTCCGACCCTTTCTGATGGTTGAAACATCAGAAAAACCTCCAAGACCTCGAAGGACTGGTGCCGACCTTGTTGATGCTTCTGCTACTTGGAGCATTGGGCTGGGTGTACTCTATCAACAAGATGGGAAGGCAATCAGCAACCAATTCGTTGGACAGGTCCTAGAAATCTTGAGTGTGTCCAAAAATCGTTTACCTTGGACAGTGATTCCACAAAAAACAAGTGACGGCGCTTGACAATTTCAGTTTGAATCCAGATTTTCCGGTGGAAGATGGCCCCAGAGATGGGCCAGACTCGAGATTTCAAACGAACCCAGTGGCCTTTGACATCGGATACCCTCTGCAGGGGATGGTTTTCAGGGTCTTGGATGAGTCTTGGCAATGAAAGCTATCTGGAAATCTCAGACACACGGCAAATACCTATGATCAACTAATGTTTTTTGGTTTGTGCTGTTTGTTTTTGTTGTTGTTTGGAGTACTTCCAACGTTGTGCTCCTGGTTTAGGGTAGCATGGCGAATGGGTGCTGGTCAAAGCCACAGACCCCCCAAAATGCGGGATGATGGGGGATGTGAAGGTACCTCCAAAATATTCCAAAATACGATCAACATACAAAATACACTACATCACAATACATCTAAATTTCCTAGCCCGTAGGCCTTGAATCTCCAAAAGAACATGCTGATGAGTATCCCGTTTGGGTTTTGGTTAAACATCGCCACCCCTTTATTGACATGCGCCTTCAGGCTCCTAGTCTTGGATGTACTTGCCTTGGCGGCATGTGCAAGGTGCGTACCACCCCAGCCATCCCCAGCCTTTTTTGGGGAGGATGGAGTTAAATCATGGCCAAGGATGGAAGTAGTGGGTGTTTGAAAATGGACTATACCGGCTATACCACAAGATTTCATTTTTTTTTTTTTTAAAGTCTTTTCATTTTGTTTCTGGATTTGATTCGTTTTTTTTCCACGCAATTTTTCAGACACACCCAATTCATGAACATGGTAATTCGGTCTACCAAAGAGCTGGACTGGCTCAGAAACAGGATTCGGAATCAGTCTCTGAACCAGATGGTGGCCTAAGTACACACAGGTGCAGAATAGCCTAGATGGGCAGGGGACCAGAGCCTGCGATTTGGGAGGGATATGCAGCAAACATCCGGAAGGAATCAGACCATGATATGGGCTTTCCGTAAATGGGGTACTGTATTAGTACCACCCAAGATATGGCAATGATGTTTTCCAGCCCAAAGAGGATGATCGTACCAGAGATGATCGAAGCTTCGACTTCTTGTAACGGTCATATTCCAATAATCTGAAACCATTGATGACAGGAAAACCACACACTTTCTTCACATCTAAGAGACGTTTTTTTTTGCTGGGCAGATCATGATGGTCTGAAAAGACTTCATCCAAAGTGACCTGGCCATCAAGATCCTTCCAACCTGCTTGTCAGTGCAACAATCATTGTCACTTTTGGGAATGGGTCCCTTATCATTGCCAAGGAGGCTAGAAGTCAACACTTCAGGCCCCCCACCATATACAGATGTTGGATGATTTTGGCCATTTCCAGCACGAACCATCCATCTGCTACAGTGCCCCACTATGATCCATATTCCAAGCAGGGTAACCCCCCCCCAAAAGCTAGATCTCTTGGAGGCCCAACTATGCCAGTTTTTCAGGGCCAACTTCTCTGCCACGCGGCCGTGCCGTTGAAACACCCTCAAACTTTGAAAACAGCGCGACGGCCGGTGGGGCCCGGCGATTCGGGAACCAGCCAGGGTCTCAGAAGGGGATTGGAGGAGTGGTGTAAGTTGGCTTCATTTCGCCTGTCCATCAGGATGTCCACCACGTGTTTCATATGTTTAACCCAGCTTAGCCCATCCAAGATCATCCATAGCTGTTCTAGTTGGGGTGCCCCATGTTGTACCAGTGATCCATCCAGGACTTTGCGAAAAAGATGGGAAGATGATGTCACCAGGGATTCCTGCGACCCGAGGTCATGGATGTGACTGTGGCTGGTGCCCAGGCGCACAACAAAATCAGCCCCCAAAACACTGGAGTCAAATGGTTGAAACATGTCAAAACCTTAGACAACCATCACCATTTGACTAAAAGGTGTAAGGATTTTAAATGTCTGTCAAACTTGACACTACACAAAAGGGTTTGGAATTGGGAAACAGATGTCGAATACACTGAAACTACGTAGTCCAACAAGACTGGGTATGCTCCTGATGGTAGAAGCGTAGCCAAGCCACTCTTAACCGACCAGCAGGGGTCCCCCACTGGTTCAACTATAGCCATCGACCGCCAGGGGCTTCCGGAAAAAGCCTATCTCTCACTCCGCGCGGGCGACGTGTTGGGATGCCCCAGCCGGATTTGAAGTTGGAATGAAACTCGCTGGATTGAGATTGGAAGCTAGCTGAAATCTGATTTCCAACCCCCCCAAACATTTTGATCATTTTGGCTCTATAATTTAAATTCCAAAGGGTATAATACGGTGTAATGGTAAAGATCATCAACATCTATGGACCCTCTTGGAGCACATTTGCCGATTAAGTTTGCCCACCTCCGAAACGATGGTGAATTTGGGACTAGTCCAGTGGTCCAGGTTGGTCAAAAATGGAAAGGACTTGAGGGTTGTACAATCTGACCCGTATAGATCGCATGCTTTGGATCAAGACTTGACCAAAGATCTTTCAACGACTTGGATGATGAATGATGATTTTAACCATGGTCCTAAGGAAAACCACTTAACCAGCGCCCTGTGCTTGCTTCCAAATGTGTATTGCTTGGTGGTTCCAAGAATCAGATGAGTTTCTACCTGAGATGATGATGATCCCATTCCTTCCTGTGAATTTTGGGCCTCAGGCGGAAACAGACCCAATATCGACCAGGCAGGAAGGAGACGGCTGGCGATCATCCGAGGAAGATCCACCCATGCTGTAGTTGAAAGAGAAGTCGAGAAGTCTCTGGTATGGTCCTATAGAATTTTCCCAAAACGAAGAATGTGTTTTGCTCGGGGTATCATGAACAAAGGGCTAAATCACAATATATCATAATAAATCATGATAAATCATGATAAATCCATGAATTCAGAAATAGATTGAACAACAAAGGCATTATGTTACCATATGAAACGTAGGTAAAGTCGGTACGCGGCCTCCGGAGCTTTGCAGCTCTTTTTGGACCTCGAAAAAGGGGGAATATCCTCTGGTAATTTAACCTATAGCCATGGATAACATTGCCCCTGAAAGTATTTCTGTCTTTCCTTGAAACATCTTGAAACAAATAATTATCCTTTTATTTGTGTAGCCATGTTCCATGGCTTTGTTAAATAACCATCAAAACCCAGAGGCAAGGTGTTCTGTTTGTTTCCTGGCACGCCTCTTGTGCCACAGGCCATGCGATCTGAGCCTGCAATGGATGGGCAATATACCTTACTTGGATGTGCATCCCATTAAGTGGCTAATCACCTAACTTCCAACTGGTATATAATCTTATATACATAACACATAGAACTGTTTTAACGTATTACCTGTGTTATGATTATATGATGATATATGATTTATTGATAGTCATCACTTGCAAAGTGGGAGGCTCAACATGCTATCTACCCACGTCCCCCATGGTTCCCCCAGTTACTGTTTCACTGCGCGGCGAGGCGAGTGCTTTTCCTTTGATGGAAAGCAGCCGCCCAGACAACTGGTGGGGGCACTTAAGGATGCCGAAGATGGGCGGATCAAAATGCACTCGAAGAAATCTGGGATTTGCAATTCAATGGATTGGTTCAAGGGAACATCTACACGAAACCATTGTTTTTACGATCGAATGTGAGGTTTTTCTGTACATTTTCCCTCAAACCAATCCAATGAGCAATAGAAATCAAGAACTCGAAATAAATGACCAGAAATTGTATGGAAGTTGGACCAAGTGTAGTTTTTTTTTTTACAGTAGATGTCTTTATGGAACCATATTTGGATGTTCAGGCTTGGAATTCATCATGTTACGCCTGATAGACCTTGCTTGACCAGTAGATGTAGCATCTGTTTCGTCGTTTTGACCTTGTACTCGTACCAAAGTGGAAACTGTATGATTTCCGCAACGAGTGCAGAGATATAGCACTGCAAATTGTAATACCCAACCAAAATGCCCAGACCATTGCGAATGGTGAATCGAAGGGAGGGAGCTAAATATCGACCTCAGGAGCAAAAGTGAGAGTTTTCTGTGTGAATAAATTCAAAAGCCATTGATGATTTTCAAGCCAACTGCAGAGTTTCAAGATTCTTATTGCAAATCTAGGTGCTGGAAACTCAGATGCAAGGTGCCGTGAACTACTATTTGTTGATGTTTTATTATGTTTTATTTATATACGGTTTCTTGCCGTTGTCCAAGCCAAATTTGAACGATTTGAAGCCCCAAAACTGGGCACGTTGCTTCTGAGGTGGTTGATGTCTTCGAAAAAGTGGGCTCAGCTCAGGCTCGGGAAACGTGTTGGAATTGAGCCATCCAAGATGTCAAGCCTGCCCCAAGCTGGGGAGATGGTCAGATCACGAAATGAGTCATGTTCAACTGGGGTTCCTAAGACACTAGTTAAGTTACTTACCACTTATGATGGAAGTTGTCACGATTGGGGCACCACTTCGATAGTGAAGTGGTGTCTTATGAATCCGCGGTTGAAACGACTTGGCAATATCGAGTTGGAAAATCGTCGGTGGAGACCATGCTCTTGCAGTTCCATGAGATTTGCCGGGTATATTCCATGGTTTTGGATTCAAAATTGTGGGGTAAGTAAGCGGGATCTGTAGAATTCTTCCTTTGTGTCAATCGCCACAGGGTTCAAAAGGCGGTTCTCAGTTGATTCACCACAATTTTCTTGTGGGCAGCTATGACTATGATGTTTATTTCTTGCTGACTGGGAAATGGCCGTTCAAAACAGGTCCTATGTTCCCACATCGGTTGGGAAGGTTAACATCCGTTTTCCATCTATTTTGATGCTTTTTCATGGGGACGGGGTTGTGCCCTGCAACCACATTTGAATATGGCAAGGGGCCTCACGGGCCGTTTTTGGAGAAACATCTGATGAAGTTTCTCAAGGATGTTACCATGCTTGACACAGTTGCATCCACATGATCAGTCAAGATGGGTGATTTTCCATTTGCCCTCTGGTAAACTCACATAGCAATGGGAAATCACCATTTTGAATGGGAAAATCCACTATAAATGGCCATTTCCAATAGCTATGTTAGTCATTACCAGAGGATATAAACAGCATCAACTGATGCAGAATCTGCTGCAGGTGAGCGTCTCAGACCTGGCAACTCAGGGCAGTGGATCGAACCTGGTGCAGTTGCAGGGCAGGCGCTGCGAAGAACGGCTGCGGCTATGGATGGGACCTGTTTGGTCGGAGTTGGGTCTCTGGAAATGGAGTTGATTATGGTTTAGATGTGTTTTTTTTTGGAGGGGGAAGCTATTTCACTTTGTTTTGGGGGAAGATCTTGTCATACTATTCTTGATATTATTCTTGGTGGATGTTTTTTTTTAAAACCAAACACATATGGAGATGTTTGAACATTTGTGATGGTGATGACGAAAAAACGATGATGCCATCATGGCAATGGGTTTGTAGGATACACCAGAGGCACCTGACATGTGAAACCAAGCAGCTACTGCAATCCGGCGATATTTTTGGCGCAGGGTAAACATGTGTGCAGGATGAATTTGTATCAGAAACCACACTTGGGTTTATTGTAGATGTATCTATACTTAATGGGGTTGTAACATGTTATAAACCAACGGGTAACTATGGGGGCACCACCTTCTTGTACCACAAGTGCATATATGATCATGGAGAGCTACAATCTGGGTACTTGACCCAACAGTTCCAAGAAATCTTCCCAAGCCAAATGCGGGCGATGCATGTTATGATTATGCACATTGTACACTTACACGCAGCTGGCCTTCTGGTATCGATTCAAACCATGGGAATACCCAATTCTTGGACCATTTCACGAGAGGAACTTTGTCCAATTTCATTTGGCCTGGTGCGAAAAGTTTAGATCCTTGTTTCGATGACCCTCTCTTGCCAACATCTCACAGTCATGATTTCCCTAGCAGCAAAACCTAGCAGAGCATTGATCCTCGAAACCAATGATGTACAGCTCCTAACATCTTGCACATTTTGTTTCTTAGGTATATACCACTCCAATTTCCCGTAATTTCCCCAAATGCCACGCCCCCAAAACGAACTTGTTGCAGGGACGGCAGCATTGTGCTGGATATGCAAGCCAAGGTTCCAGGGTTTTTTGAGACAGTTTGCTATGGAAAATCATCATTCTTAGTAGGGAAATATAGGTAAATCTATGGACAATCAGCATTTTTGGATATTTTTGGTAGGTCAATTTGGGGGCAATTCATCTCTAAGTGGGGCATCTTGGTTCATGTTCCATGGCTGCATTTTCCATGGCTATGTTGAATTATCGGAAGGCAACTGGATGGTTTTCGGATATGGACAACAAGCAATGAGAATACTCGGGATTGGTGGGATATTCACTGGATTGGTTCATACGGGAAAATTTTAACCGGAAACCTCTATATTTCATGGGAAAATCCCCATGGTTTCCGGTTAAAATTTTCCCATATGAACCAATCCAGTGAGATATACTACCAAGGATATGTCACTAATGATAATGGGGATATCATTCACCAATTGTAACGGGGATATGACCAACAACAATGGGGATGTAACCAACGATAATATGGGAGAATATTGGGGATAATAATGGCATAATATCTGGGGATTTGGTGGTTTCCAAGAGTCTATTCGAATTTCCAATTCCACAAGAATGGGATGATGGTCCGACGTTTTGAAAAATGGGTTGTATTATGTTGTATTCAAGCCCCTAATCGGCAATATTTGGGCCAAGCCCTAATTTGAAAGGACGTGTTGATGATTTGTGTGCCAGTCATCGGAGGGTTTCCGATACTATCCCCCAACTGAAACCAGTCAGAAATTCGGGTTGGTCCTGGAGTTGTTCGTGTTCGACCACAACACTATAGTTGCTAGTGCTTGAAAAAGCATGACTTATAACCCCACTGTTCCGAGGCATAAGGTAACAAAGTACAGGTCGTAATGTCTCAAACAGGAAGTGGCAAGATCCCTGGTTTTGAATCGCAGTGATGTTGCTTCAGTTCCCAATTTTGCCAATGATAGACACCAGTTATATCAGTCCATTCCTGGTTGGCGGTTTGATCTTTTCCGGGATGATGATCCTCCAGCTAACCGGGCTCCGCTTGGTCCGTAGGTCCATGGCGATGCCGAAGTCAAGAAACCGCGAGTTTCGAGACATCAGGCGGGGCCCAGCAGGGGCCCACCGATTTGGGGATCGTACCAGCAGACAGTATGAGAGATCACAGGTGGATTTTCAATAAAGACAATGTCACCAGTAGACTTGGGGATGCATCTGACGTATGACCTTGTTGGGTGCAAAATTGGTGACCCTTTCGGAAAAGATGGGTTTCTCCTTGCAACAAAAAATCGAAAATATAATCATCACATGTTGGAGTTCAACAAAAACAACACGTTCATTGTAGTGTACTTGTAGCATGTAGCTATTTCAAAGATAATTTTTCTTCACCTCTTCGAAGCATTGGGCCTTGGGAAACAATCATCGATTCAGCCAAGGTTCATGACTCCATCCAGTAGCACTGGATGCTGAAGACTGGGTCCTCTATGGCATTTTCGGCACACAAAAATCACTATATAGCCTTGTTTTTTGTCAGGGCAGGCTGATTAAAATTGGGAGGTGAAATTCACGAGAACCAGTGGTGGGATCCATAGACCTGTCCCCAAAGAGGCAGCCATGGATGCGCAAGCCTATCTGGAGGTGCTACGGCTGAGGGGCTGCGATTCTTTTTGTGGTTTCCCAACCGTGAGGATGCCTTAGAGAATTCTGGGGTGAATTTTTCCGTGAGTAGGGTTGTTTTTCTTTTTCTGCAAATGGGGATTTAAGCTACCCTCTGGTAATTTAACAATGGAACATCACCATGTTATAACATGTGGCAAATAATTCATCCATAGATGGGTCATTTCCGTAGCTATGTCAGTCTACTGAAGGGTAACCAGTGAAAGTGAAGTTCTTTGCATGGAGTCTAGCATCGGCCTACAAAAACTTGGCTTGGACCAAGGAATGAGCCACGACCCGGAGAACTTGCCAAGACTTCTCAAAGGCTAAGGTGGAAATACATGGAACTACCTTATGTTCAATGAATGACATGATATTTTTCTTCCATGATGATCCGGCTGCAGCTTCAATGATTCCATGAGGTATCATAATCATAATGAAGGATTTTCCAGGTTTATCATCCCGTTGCATGATATATCTTTGTTTAATAATGTTCTGGTTCCTTGGCCCCTGATGGACCCAGTTGACCAGCAGATTTCTGGGACCGAACCAGCTTCGTCGCTTCCGACTAGGCTCATTCTGTCCAGCATGTGTTGTGTGGAACTCAGAGTTCCACTGGGATTGTTCTGGGGGATTTGAACCACAACAATTGAGGTACAAAACAAACCATAAAATCATGGGGATATCAATGGGACAAGGAGATAACCTGAGTGGCAACTGAAGTTAGGGCTATTTGACTGTGACTGAGGAGAACGATGAAAATCCATGGGAGTTGGAGGTACTCTTGTAGATAAACTCTACTGGTCTATAGCTCCATGAACAATGTTGGTTATGTCAATGTTGGTCCTAAACCCAGAACAAGGGATGAATTATCATTTGTGAAAAGGAAACTCCAAGGACATCCAGTAAGCAAGAGGGACTTCCAACAAAGCTTGACCGATTTCCAAGACAGGAACCATACCAACTTAGCCATTATTGGATAACATTCCACATCATTCCATATAAACAGATGCTGTGGCGCCCTGCCTTCAACAGACATTCTAAGGTCAAATCCATGGTTCTTATCATCCCATCGCTGAAATCAATGAATCCATCAATGGCTCAAAGCCGGCTTCAATCATGGGCAAAAAAAACCTAAATCCCGCAGATTTTTATCAATTTTCCCAGGTTATCGCCATAACTTGGGTTAACCATCCCATTATGTTTTTTCATATATTTATCATCATACAGCCGGTATACAGCCCATATTTTTCACTGATCCATAGACCTAGGCAGGGCATGGTGCACGAACTGCTGACCTCGCGGCCCTCGGATCCCTTTTCCTTCATGATGGGTTACATCCAGGTGCCTGGGGCAGAGATCCGGAAAAAAATGACCAGCAACGGAAGGAAAGTGAGATTTTACCAATCAAAATTTGCATTGATTTTAGATTCTAGCAATCAGAATGGGGACGTTATACCAACATTCGAATTTATAGTTATTTGGACAGTTCACATGCGACCTTGTGACCCAACTCACCATTGGTGATGGTCCATACTATATTTCACGTTCATGCGAAGCAATAATTCTCTTTTCTCACTGCTTGATGGGTTTGCCATAGCTGGCATGGCTGCTGTGGTTTGCCAGTGAGGATCGCCCCGGTATATCATGAAAAATGTGTCTGAAAATTAGGAATTCTCCAAATTCATGGCCATCTAATAATGGGGAACAGGATTTTCTCAACCGAATTTAGGGGTACCTTATTTTCAGACAAAGCCACTTGCATGTCACCAGCCACCATCAGCCCCTATGAATTTGAATCCCTACCATTGCGGGGCCGTGGGAGTCATGAGTCGAATGTTAATGGGGCAAATGTATGCAAATGTAGCAACTGCCTCCTTAAGGGCGTTGTACATGGTGGAAAAATGATCAATATGATCCGTTATTTTTATATGAATGTCTAAAATGTGATATGGACAAGAAAGAATCATGGAATATATTCTGATTTTGTAAGGTTTTGAAATTCCCATCAACCACCAATCACTTGATGCTCTTGTAATTGCTCCGCTGGTATGAGTCAAACTTGGGTGATTTTTTGAATCAAATGATATTTCAGATTTCAACAGGGCACAAACATCTGGGAAGTCATGAGAACAGTCGCAGAGATTGGAAAAAAACATGTTTTCAACATATTTCATTTCTGGGCACATTAGTTTGTATCAGTGTTTTGGCGCAACCCAGTACCTGGCTGATCGCAGGAACTGGTGGTTAGCAGCTGCTCTGTTGCTAGCTTGTCATCTCCTGCTTTCTTTTAGAGTAGTGGTCACTCGTTCAGATCAGCATTTCTGGATTCGGTTCATCCAAAACTTGTCCGATGTCGTGTCATGGGTGAAATTTTCAGGGATTGAGAGGGTCCATTTTCAGGACCTTTAAATTGCCCTCTTGTAAACTAACATAGCTATGGAAAATCACCATGTTTAATGGGAAAATCATCTATAAATGGCCATTTTCAATAGCAAACTGTTAGTTTACCAGAGGGTATTAAGATCCCATTGATATTACCAGAGGTTACATATCCCCATTTATATATTATATAATGGTTTTCCCATTTTACCTTTCAAAATCAGGACCCCCCGACGCGAGAACAAACTGTTGGTCCTGGCAGGCATCAGGATCCTCTGGGGATAGCAGGCCAGCGATGCAGGTGGGGACGTCGGCTGCTTCGACTTGCCATGACAAAGGTTCATTGCCTTGAAACGGGAATTCAAACCTGGTACTGTAAAATGTAAGCTTTGGGGGGGCCCTGCTCTTCATGGCTTTTCAGTGGAGTGATGCAAGTTCATGTTCGACGACAATGGGTGTATCTCATATGATCTCCGCATTATATATCCATAAACCCATAACAATGGAAAATGGACCATAGACATTTTTTCATAGCATGGGCCATTTTCCATAGCTACAAGCTGGTGCCACCCCAGTTAAAAGTTGGTTTGCAAACCAGAGTCCATAGAAACTACAGATATATTTGCCATAGAACCGACAGTTATTGGAATTTATGTTCACCTATTTAACCTCCTCTCGTAAACCTGTACCTAGATGTGGAAAGCCTACCATAAATGTAGATCCAATTTCCTAGGATTTCACCATGGGTTACCCGCATTTTGTTGCAAACGTTGACCCCTCTCCTCCCCAGGAGAGGCCGGGAATTCCGGCCGAAGACGACGACTTGGAGGACGCCAAATGTGGGATGGGGCTGCGAGGATGGGACATGTTTAACGAGGATATTATGGGGAGATCAATGGGATATACCCTCCAGTACATGGTTGGCTGGGAAATCCGCTATAAATGAAGCTATCAAGGGAGGCTTCCATTGCCACGGTTGACAAAGATATCTCTTAAACATTGGTTTTCATGCAGAAACGGGAGATCTGAATCAGGACTTAATGTTGCATTTATATATACATATGCCGTGCCGTAGTCAAGCATGGCTGGCTGTGAAATCCCCAGACCAAATGGAGATAATGAGATGATTAATGGAGTTTTTATTGGGAAAATCACTTCTAGATTGGGTTGTGACCTGAAATGGACTCAGGGGTTCATTTAATTTAACGTAGTTTTTTTGCCATTATCCCAAACTACTCAAGTCCGCAGTCTCTATCCATCTCTATCCCATCGACCACGATCATGACCTATATTCATCATTATTCATCCCCACAGCTCATGCCAATTGGTTCCATACCCACTAGTGATCACCATGGAGCGGCCGACAACATGAGGATCGGCCTGGCCGAGCCACGATTTGGCGGATTTTTTTTTGGGGTCCATGAATCAAGTTTTCTGGGTCAAATCTAATTTATTCAAATCCCAGGTTTTGTTGGTGAATTCCGATGTTAAGGCACGAACTTCTGTACTTTTCCAGATTTGGCACAAAAACCCATAGTTCAAGTTTTAGTATATCGATCATACTGTAGTTGTCTCATCTTCTCTCAGATTCGCAGCATGTTCTCAGGATATGCTGCCAGACTGGAGTATGATGGCTGGAAAGGGAGATGCAGAGGAGCTGATGATTTTCCGCCGGGATGTGGAGTCTGTCCAGAGATGGAAGCGTCCCAAAGCATCCCACAGCCGCCAAACATATTTCAAAATATACCAAAGTATATTGAAAAAACATAATATGTATATATAAATTTAAGGGCTACGCCCCCTGCCGCCGACCCCAGGGGATGTGCCCCTAGGGCGGCGAGCGGGGGGTTGCAACCATTGACGGGGATCTATACATACGAA
>BGPT01002200.1:49935-63313 GCA_003297045.1 Symbiodinium sp. clade C Y103 | reverse complement strand
AGGTATCCTCCACTTGCTCTTACGGGAGCCCGTCAAGGAATACAAGTTTGTGAAGTACGACCCCCCTCAAACCAGGCAGTTTGCGGTGTCAATGTCCAACGAATCATCCTTCAGTGGGTTGACTTTCCGCATGTTGTAGGCTGTTTTGGCTCAATTTTCCAAATCAGCGCCGCCAAAGACATGAAGCGGGAGCACCTTGGCCGAGGTCAGTGCAACATAATTACTGAACTCCGAATCTGGAGGGTTCCCGTGTGCTTGGCTTCCAGACCATTCTGTTCGGCTCCCAGGGCACCCCAGACATGCGCGGAGGCAAGGCTGATTTTGATTGATTTTGTTCAGGTGGCTTTAGTAAGTACAGTATATCCTGCAGCAACTTTTAGAATTTCCACAAGCCAGGGGCTCTGAGAGAATGTCACGGGATGTCCAACAGCCAGCTGCGTTGCCACCCTTCTTGTATAGTTACTGTTCACGCACCGGGGGTGCTTGCAGGAGTCGTCAAAGAGACTTCGCCGCGGCGAGGCTGGAAGCACTGCCTGCTTATGAAACCTGCTGATTCGCCATGCTTTTGTGCGGTCCTTTTGTTTTTCCGAATTCGCGCAGGACAACAGTTCTGACGATGATGAATGGGGAAATTGGAATGCGCCAGGCAGCTTGTGTGAAGACTGTTTCTTTGAATCTCGGCTTTATATACATATGCTTACACTTGCCTTTTTCAGGCCGTAAGCTACTATTCAGGGTCCTGAGGCCTCAAATATATGCAATGCATCTACGTGTAAATGCACACGTGGGCATGATCATAATCATATTTATGTCTTATTGTGGAAAACCCCTAGTGCCGAAGTCCGCTCACCCTTGTTCCTTTCACTCTTCTTCCTTTCACTTCATCGCGACAACTTTCTTTTCAGCTGGGAAGTTTGGCATCTAAAGCTCGGTTGGCAGGTACGCGGGTGCCGTGCAAACTCTACAAGCGTTGCCCTCACGCTGGGTCATGGAACGACCTGGGGGAGGGCGAAGCCTTCGTCGGCCAGGGCCGGCTGGCCTTCCGAGTCAAGCGGAAGGGCTACAGCTGGGGCTCAGCTGGGCCAAGTTTTTCTGGCACATGTGGCTGCTTGATGCTGCTTGTATTACTGTCTTGTGTTGCTATTCTTCGTAACTCGGAAATTTCAGGCCAAAACTGCCTTTGGCAATATCACGTGGCAAGATGGAGAACTATTAGGGTCAAACGAAATAAAACGCACAACTATGCACAACACGTATAGTTACATGCGCTCGCCCCCGCTGAAACCTACCATTTTGACCGTTTATGTCAGACTCATCTGAAGCCATCTCAAAGTATCTTGATCTTAGCTCATCTCAACTCTTTGTCCCTCATCATCTCAACTTATCTTAAATCGCAGGAACTCATCAAAAGCGGTCACCACTCATCTGAAGAAATTTGAGCTCACCTCGTTACTGGACAATGTCGCACCATAAAACACAACTGTATTTTACATGTTGATCAGTACTGCGTCTGTGTGTTCCAGGTGCATCCAGATTTTATGCACCCGAAGGCCTCAGGCACTTCCACCAAAATAAATACCACTGCCAATCACATGAGCTGTTTGTGCTTGAGGCGGCAGTACCGTGTACGATGAGCCACTCCTCCCACCTGAGGCATATAACTTGCAGGGAGAAGGCCGGGTAAGCTGTTCGGACGACTGCGGGTCAAACAATCGACGGGTCCTTCTCATCAACATCTGCAGTTTAAACCAGCTTCTACGTGCTTCTGGTTTCATGACTGGTCTGCAATGGCTCACCAAGAGCCAACGTTTCAAGTAACTGTGATATTGAATGAGGTTGATGGTGGTGAACATCAGTGACGTTAAAGATGAAGATGAAGACCATGATGATGATGATGATGATGATGATGATGATGATGGATGATGGATGATGGATGACGACGATGAGGGTGACGGTGACGGTGACGATGACGCTGACGATGACGCTGACGATGACGCTGACGATGACGCTGACGATAACGATGACGATGACGCGACGCTCAGGATAACGATGTCGCTGACGATAACAATGATGATGGCGATGACGATGACGATGGCGATGACGATGAGGCGACGATGACGGTGACGCTGACGATGACGATGACAACGACAGTGATGATGATGATGATGATGATGGTGATGATGATGGTGATAGTGATGATGATGATGATGACGACGACGATGATGACGACGATTATGATGATGATGGTGGTGATGATGATGATGAGGATGATGAGGATGATGAGGATGAGGATGAGGTTGAGGTTGAACCCCAGTGGCGATGACGGTCACAGTACGGTTACACCACGACGATTGCAATCATGATCATGATTATTATGGTGGTTGTGGTGATGACGGTGGTGAGTGTGCAAGGGTGCATCCCTTTTTATCAGCGCTCACTCCTTGATGGCCAGGACCAAGACAGACCATAATCACATGGGACGCGCATGTGCCTACCTTAGTCACCAAGCCAATTCCGTATGGTCTGCGGCCTTTTCGTGCTCAGCCGCTGCGACTTCGCCTTTACCTAGATTCCTAGATGTTTTTCTTCTAAGGCGTTGTCTTTTCTCAACAATGCCGTTGATGTGATGATCATTTGGGAGGTGCCGTGCGGCCCATGGCTGGTTCTACCCCTGTCCTGAGTCCTGGATGAGGTCCCAAGACGGCCAGCGATTTCCGAAGCGTTTGAGCTGCCAAGCTCTGACAGACTACCATCACTGAAGGCCAACACCCTAAGGAATACCATCATTGGAAAACTGTGATAGTTTGATTGTTTCCTCATCCAAGGTGTTTATGTTCTATCCATTTGCTGCTGAGGGGGCAATGATGGAATAAGTCAGATTGACATCAATGATTGAAACTTGAGATGGACCTGTGAGCGAGAAGCACCGACAATCACAGCCAATCATGAGTGATTACGCGGGTGCAGAAGTGCCAAAAATGGCTCCACCTAAGCGGCCTTGAGTTTGTTGAGGTACTCATGTTGACACCATCACGGCAAACATTTGTCTTTTTGAGATGTGATTGTTTTGGATGGAATTGTTACTTCGTTTACCACCGCCACATTCTCACTAGTACTAGTGAGGCAATATCGGCCATTGCCTGTAACAAGACTTTTTGGGCTGCTTGGTGCCGAATCTCGGCGCAAGGAATTGCATAGGCAGAGCGCCGCTTGGTCGCAACGCAGTCCTTACCTCCACACATACATTCTTACAGACAGACATGTGCACTTGAATCCCTAGGCCCTACATGCACTATAATATATGATTACGTATTTACTTCTTCATGCACACCTCTGCGCACTTACACGCACACACACACACACCTAACACACGCACATGCAGTGCACACTTCCTTTTTTCCATCCGTGCACTGCACGTATACATACATGCTTACTGATGCAGAAGTGAGTACATGAATACTTACATGGACCAGTACCTACGTGCATGCACACATACACATGTATGCCCTCAGGATTTTTCGTGACATTCCATGTAACTCGAAGCATGCCACATGTGACATCAAATTCACGAGCCCGCGGGACTTTACGTTCTGCGTAACTGTGATCATGCGGGAAATGATGTGAGATCAACAAGCCCCCAAGACAATTACATTCCATGTCATTGCCAACCATTCGAACATGGCATCAAATCCACTAGTCCCAAGGACTGTTACATTCATGTTGGATATGATGCCAAACGCACCTGATGATGGTGGTGATGATGATGATGATGATTATCATGATGATAGTGATGATGTTGGTGATGGTGATGTTGATGCTGATGCTGATGATGGTGATGATGGTGATGATGATGATGAAGATGATGACGATGATGATGATGATGATGTCGACGAAGATGACGACGGTGATGATATTGATGATCATGAGGATGACGTTATTAATGATGATGATGATGATGAGGAGGAGGAGGAGGATGGTGATGAGGACCATGAGGATGATGATGATGATGATGAGGATGATGATGATGATGATGATGATGATGAAGATGACGACCATGATCTTGATTCTTGATGATCATGAGGATGACGTTGTTGTTGATGATGATGAGGAGGAGGATGATGATGGTGATGAGGATGATGAGGATGATGATGAGGAGGAGGAGGATGATGGTGATGAGGATGATGAGGATGATGATGAGGAGGAGGATGATGATGGTGATGAGGACCATGAGGATGATGATGATGATGATGATGATGATGATGATGATGATGATGAGGTCGCCAAAGACATAACGACGAAGCCAACGCCAAGTGGAATCGAAGCCGTGTCGATGGAGGCCTTGGGGCGTTGGGTGCATTGGATGATAAACGGTACGGGTTGGTGATCCCCTGCCGCAGGGGTGCACCAGGTGTCGCTGGTGTGGGACCACTCTTGATGGGTTAGGCCTTGGGCGGCTTGTACTGGTACTGATTTTACACTTCTGCTATTGCAAGGCTGGGCAGACACTGGGGTCATTCTTCACCGAAACCAAAAGGGGATGGCGATTGATAGCTCGATCATCCAAGGGTTGGAAGTGGAAGGGTTGATGACATGTGGGTTGGTTGGTGCCCACGTTGTGCAATTACTTGAATGTGGTGAACCCCGATCATGGCGTCGGATGGAATCCTTCGCAGGTGAAACCGGCAGTGGCACCTGAACCTTCAGAACCAGAAGTGCAGGAAAGCGAGAAAGAGCCTGAGAAAGCTGAGGCCCAACATGGCAGAGAAGAGGAGGAGACCAAGGCAGCTTTCCAAGTCAGCACCCTCCAGTTTCTGACAACTGAAGCTCCTCCATTGCATCCAGAAGATCAATGAAGATCATACATGTGATGTAATGAATATTTGAGACAGTCAGGTATCTACTATGTCATTTGCAGCCGCATGTGTGCAAACACATGGGTGTATAAATAAGATAGTTGACTCGTACTGCAAAGCCCGAAGCAGTCGTCAAACCTGCCATGCGGGCGTTTCCAGGAGCCAGCACCGGCTGATACATCGAAGCTTGAGCCTGCAGCCCAGCCAACGGCAGATCAGACTGAGGTGGAGGGTTGGGCTCATGTGAGGCGTATCAAAAACCCTGGTGCATGATGGCTCATGCATCGTTGCAGGATATTATCATAATCCCTTATGTACTAGATTGGGCATGTGTTAATCCCAGGAGGTTATGCCAACTGGTGACATGATTGGACCAGGAACGAATCCCATTAACCAACCAGTACAAGGGGATCGGAACCAGCTTTTCGAGACGACTCATGTGTCCTTGTTCGGGAATCTACGGTTTTGTCATTCAGTATATAGGTGTTTGAACGTGTTGGCTGTTTTACAGGTCGATGGCCCATTTCTGCACTGACAGAAAACCCATAGTCTCGGCACAAATCACTACCAATACATCATCATTATACTCACAGTTTTGAACATGGGTCTCCTCCTCCGTGAGGGTAAAACCGGAAGGGCCATGAACCTTGAAACCCATGGATCTCGAATGAAAGATGTAAATGTAAAGTTGACAGCATGCGCACCAGGTGGCTGCACCGCCCACACCACCCGTTGCGCCGATGCCTGCAAGCGTTGCGCCGATGCCTGCAAGCGTCAGGGTGCCGAGCCAAAGGAAGGCGGGGGTCCAGGACATGATGGTGGCTACGGGAGTGCTCTGCTATGGGATGCTGTGCGCAAATATCGGTTATCTCCAGATATGCCATGTATCGATAGTTAGCGAAAATTGCATGTTTACGGTTGCATCGACAACTCATGAAGTATCAATACAGCCACCTAACATTCCAGCACAGACTTTGGCCATTGGTGCTGGCTTTTAGGGTGAGGATGCAACTTGCATGCGTACATGCATGCGTACATGCATGCATGATCATGCATGCATGCATACATACAATACATACATGCATACACACAGACATATTCACATATATTCGNCATGCATGCATGATCATGCATGCATGCATACATACAATACATACATGCATACACACAGACATATTCACATATATTCGTGCATGCATGCATGCATGCATGCATGGATGCAAGCATGCATGCATGTATGCACGCATACATACATACATACATACATACATACATACATACATACATGCAATATGGACAGAGCGTACGTATACGCACTTCACTTTTTGTCCCGCCCAACCTTACGTGATGTCAACCAACTTCCTAGGTCCAACGTCGTCGCCTTCTCTGCAAGACGAAGGTACCAAGACGCAGGATGGTTGGCAAGCAACTGGGCTGCATTAGGGCTTTGGTGTTAGCCAACAATCAGGACAAGGTTGCTTTCCTTTTGCGCCTGTTCCAGCCTGTTCATGAGGNAACTGGGCTGCATTAGGGCTTTGGTGTTAGCCAACAATCAGGACAAGGTTGCTTTCCTTTTGCGCCTGTTCCAGCCTGTTCATGAGGCAGCCACCACCAATCTGGTATTTTTGGTGGCGCCAACGTCTTCAAGGAGGTTTGCAAGTTTCTCCTTGTTTGATCGGTGTTCGGTTCGTTGGGAATTTTTACCCGAATTTACGAGATAGTTGTAGCGCGGATGATTTTCAAACTGGAATGCCTATGTTTTCTACCAGGACGGGTGCATATTTGTTTTCTTTCGTCCTTGTGGTGATCGCTGTGCTTCAAGTTCCAGGTGCTTGATGCTATGATGCAAGCTCAGGTCTCACCAGTCACCATCAAAGAATGGTTGAGCCACCGGTCAAAGCAAAGTTCTTGCCACTGCTCAAGCTGCGCAACAAGAGCTGGTCCTTTCTTTCCGGAAGGCCTGGGCATTCCTTGGCTTTAAAGTGTCAAGTTCAAGCAATGGTCTCCCTGGTCAGCCGGCACCATCGATCGATACCGCATTCCGGAAAAACACGTGCGTTCGAGCTAGTCCTTGCGCTTTGAAGTGCTTGCAAGCATAAGGGTCGGATTTTTTCCGAACATGCTGTTGCTTCAGGGACATCAAAAATGTTGCAATCTTGTGCGTGCTTGAGGTTTTCAGCCAACAAATGGGTAGTGCACCATGTTGCCAATAGGAGTTGCTGGATGACCAGTTTGGTGTTCACTTTGGATGCTCGACACGATGTCGGATCTGACTCTTGGGGCTCTAGAAAAGACCCCGAATCCTCTAGCTGCAGGTTCGAAACCTGATTCCTGATTACGGAGTTCTCACATCCGATGTCTTTGCTTCGAAATTAGACTTGCTAGGGTCATCCTTCCTGCCATGAGAGGTACTTGTAAGAAATCAATCGTGATGAGGATCAAACCCATTGAAAGTACTTGAGGTATCCTCCACTTGCTCTTACGGGAGCCCGTCAAGGAATACAAGTTTGTGAAGTACGACCCCCCTCAAACCAGGCAGTTTGCGGTGTCAATGTCCAANAGGTATCCTCCACTTGCTCTTACGGGAGCCCGTCAAGGAATACAAGTTTGTGAAGTACGACCCCCCTCAAACCAGGCAGTTTGCGGTGTCAATGTCCAACGAATCATCCTTCAGTGGGTTGACTTTCCGCATGTTGTAGGCTGTTTTGGCTCAATTTTCCAAATCAGCGCCGCCAAAGACATGAAGCGGGAGCACCTTGGCCGAGGTCAGTGCAACATAATTACTGAACTCCGAATCTGGAGGGTTCCCGTGTGCTTGGCTTCCAGACCATTCTGTTCGGCTCCCAGGGCACCCCAGACATGCGCGGAGGCAAGGCTGATTTTGATTGATTTTGTTCAGGTGGCTTTAGTAAGTACAGTATATCCTGCAGCAACTTTTAGAATTTCCACAAGCCAGGGGCTCTGAGAGAATGTCACGGGATGTCCAACAGCCAGCTGCGTTGCCACCCTTCTTGTATAGTTACTGTTCACGCACCGGGGGTGCTTGCAGGAGTCGTCAAAGAGACTTCGCCGCGGCGAGGCTGGAAGCACTGCCTGCTTATGAAACCTGCTGATTCGCCATGCTTTTGTGCGGTCCTTTTGTTTTTCCGAATTCGCGCAGGACAACAGTTCTGACGATGATGAATGGGGAAATTGGAATGCGCCAGGCAGCTTGTGTGAAGACTGTTTCTTTGAATCTCGGCTTTATATACATATGCTTACACTTGCCTTTTTCAGGCCGTAAGCTACTATTCAGGGTCCTGAGGCCTCAAATATATGCAATGCATCTACGTGTAAATGCACACGTGGGCATGATCATAATCATATTTATGTCTTATTGTGGAAAACCCCTAGTGCCGAAGTCCGCTCACCCTTGTTCCTTTCACTCTTCTTCCTTTCACTTCATCGCGACAACTTTCTTTTCAGCTGGGAAGTTTGGCATCTAAAGCTCGGTTGGCAGGTACGCGGGTGCCGTGCAAACTCTACAAGCGTTGCCCTCACGCTGGGTCATGGAACGACCTGGGGGAGGGCGAAGCCTTCGTCGGCCAGGGCCGGCTGGCCTTCCGAGTCAAGCGGAAGGGCTACAGCTGGGGCTCAGCTGGGCCAAGTTTTTCTGGCACATGTGGCTGCTTGATGCTGCTTGTATTACTGTCTTGTGTTGCTATTCTTCGTAACTCGGAAATTTCAGGCCAAAACTGCCTTTGGCAATATCACGTGGCAAGATGGAGAACTATTAGGGTCAAACGAAATAAAACGCACAACTATGCACAACACGTATAGTTACATGCGCTCGCCCCCGCTGAAACCTACCATTTTGACCGTTTATGTCAGACTCATCTGAAGCCATCTCAAAGTATCTTGATCTTAGCTCATCTCAACTCTTTGTCCCTCATCATCTCAACTTATCTTAAATCGCAGGAACTCATCAAAAGCGGTCACCACTCATCTGAAGAAATTTGAGCTCACCTCGTTACTGGACAATGTCGCACCATAAAACACAACTGTATTTTACATGTTGATCAGTACTGCGTCTGTGTGTTCCAGGTGCATCCAGATTTTATGCACCCGAAGGCCTCAGGCACTTCCACCAAAATAAATACCACTGCCAATCACATGAGCTGTTTGTGCTTGAGGCGGCAGTACCGTGTACGATGAGCCACTCCTCCCACCTGAGGCATATAACTTGCAGGGAGAAGGCCGGGTAAGCTGTTCGGACGACTGCGGGTCAAACAATCGACGGGTCCTTCTCATCAACATCTGCAGTTTAAACCAGCTTCTACGTGCTTCTGGTTTCATGACTGGTCTGCAATGGCTCACCAAGAGCCAA
Organism: Symbiodinium sp. clade C Y103; assembly: GCA_003297045.1. Lineage (NCBI taxonomy): Eukaryota > Dinophyceae > Suessiales > Symbiodiniaceae > Cladocopium > Cladocopium sp. clade C. The sequence continues at coordinate 54,094 of BGPT01002200.1, read as the reverse complement.
CGTTTCAAGTAACTGTGATATTGAATGAGGTTGATGGTGGTGAACATCAGTGACGTTAAAGATGAAGATGAAGACCATGATGATGATGATGATGATGATGATGATGATGATGGATGATGGATGATGGATGACGACGATGAGGGTGACGGTGACGGTGACGATGACGCTGACGATGACGCTGACGATGACGCTGACGATGACGCTGACGATAACGATGACGATGACGCGACGCTCAGGATAACGATGTCGCTGACGATAACAATGATGATGGCGATGACGATGACGATGGCGATGACGATGAGGCGACGATGACGGTGACGCTGACGATGACGATGACAACGACAGTGATGATGATGATGATGATGATGGTGATGATGATGGTGATAGTGATGATGATGATGATGACGACGACGATGATGACGACGATTATGATGATGATGGTGGTGATGATGATGATGAGGATGATGAGGATGATGAGGATGAGGATGAGGTTGAGGTTGAACCCCAGTGGCGATGACGGTCACAGTACGGTTACACCACGACGATTGCAATCATGATCATGATTATTATGGTGGTTGTGGTGATGACGGTGGTGAGTGTGCAAGGGTGCATCCCTTTTTATCAGCGCTCACTCCTTGATGGCCAGGACCAAGACAGACCATAATCACATGGGACGCGCATGTGCCTACCTTAGTCACCAAGCCAATTCCGTATGGTCTGCGGCCTTTTCGTGCTCAGCCGCTGCGACTTCGCCTTTACCTAGATTCCTAGATGTTTTTCTTCTAAGGCGTTGTCTTTTCTCAACAATGCCGTTGATGTGATGATCATTTGGGAGGTGCCGTGCGGCCCATGGCTGGTTCTACCCCTGTCCTGAGTCCTGGATGAGGTCCCAAGACGGCCAGCGATTTCCGAAGCGTTTGAGCTGCCAAGCTCTGACAGACTACCATCACTGAAGGCCAACACCCTAAGGAATACCATCATTGGAAAACTGTGATAGTTTGATTGTTTCCTCATCCAAGGTGTTTATGTTCTATCCATTTGCTGCTGAGGGGGCAATGATGGAATAAGTCAGATTGACATCAATGATTGAAACTTGAGATGGACCTGTGAGCGAGAAGCACCGACAATCACAGCCAATCATGAGTGATTACGCGGGTGCAGAAGTGCCAAAAATGGCTCCACCTAAGCGGCCTTGAGTTTGTTGAGGTACTCATGTTGACACCATCACGGCAAACATTTGTCTTTTTGAGATGTGATTGTTTTGGATGGAATTGTTACTTCGTTTACCACCGCCACATTCTCACTAGTACTAGTGAGGCAATATCGGCCATTGCCTGTAACAAGACTTTTTGGGCTGCTTGGTGCCGAATCTCGGCGCAAGGAATTGCATAGGCAGAGCGCCGCTTGGTCGCAACGCAGTCCTTACCTCCACACATACATTCTTACAGACAGACATGTGCACTTGAATCCCTAGGCCCTACATGCACTATAATATATGATTACGTATTTACTTCTTCATGCACACCTCTGCGCACTTACACGCACACACACACACACCTAACACACGCACATGCAGTGCACACTTCCTTTTTTCCATCCGTGCACTGCACGTATACATACATGCTTACTGATGCAGAAGTGAGTACATGAATACTTACATGGACCAGTACCTACGTGCATGCACACATACACATGTATGCCCTCAGGATTTTTCGTGACATTCCATGTAACTCGAAGCATGCCACATGTGACATCAAATTCACGAGCCCGCGGGACTTTACGTTCTGCGTAACTGTGATCATGCGGGAAATGATGTGAGATCAACAAGCCCCCAAGACAATTACATTCCATGTCATTGCCAACCATTCGAACATGGCATCAAATCCACTAGTCCCAAGGACTGTTACATTCATGTTGGATATGATGCCAAACGCACCTGATGATGGTGGTGATGATGATGATGATGATTATCATGATGATAGTGATGATGTTGGTGATGGTGATGTTGATGCTGATGCTGATGATGGTGATGATGGTGATGATGATGATGAAGATGATGACGATGATGATGATGATGATGTCGACGAAGATGACGACGGTGATGATATTGATGATCATGAGGATGACGTTATTAATGATGATGATGATGATGAGGAGGAGGAGGAGGATGGTGATGAGGACCATGAGGATGATGATGATGATGATGAGGATGATGATGATGATGATGATGATGATGAAGATGACGACCATGATCTTGATTCTTGATGATCATGAGGATGACGTTGTTGTTGATGATGATGAGGAGGAGGATGATGATGGTGATGAGGATGATGAGGATGATGATGAGGAGGAGGAGGATGATGGTGATGAGGATGATGAGGATGATGATGAGGAGGAGGATGATGATGGTGATGAGGACCATGAGGATGATGATGATGATGATGATGATGATGATGATGATGATGATGAGGTCGCCAAAGACATAACGACGAAGCCAACGCCAAGTGGAATCGAAGCCGTGTCGATGGAGGCCTTGGGGCGTTGGGTGCATTGGATGATAAACGGTACGGGTTGGTGATCCCCTGCCGCAGGGGTGCACCAGGTGTCGCTGGTGTGGGACCACTCTTGATGGGTTAGGCCTTGGGCGGCTTGTACTGGTACTGATTTTACACTTCTGCTATTGCAAGGCTGGGCAGACACTGGGGTCATTCTTCACCGAAACCAAAAGGGGATGGCGATTGATAGCTCGATCATCCAAGGGTTGGAAGTGGAAGGGTTGATGACATGTGGGTTGGTTGGTGCCCACGTTGTGCAATTACTTGAATGTGGTGAACCCCGATCATGGCGTCGGATGGAATCCTTCGCAGGTGAAACCGGCAGTGGCACCTGAACCTTCAGAACCAGAAGTGCAGGAAAGCGAGAAAGAGCCTGAGAAAGCTGAGGCCCAACATGGCAGAGAAGAGGAGGAGACCAAGGCAGCTTTCCAAGTCAGCACCCTCCAGTTTCTGACAACTGAAGCTCCTCCATTGCATCCAGAAGATCAATGAAGATCATACATGTGATGTAATGAATATTTGAGACAGTCAGGTATCTACTATGTCATTTGCAGCCGCATGTGTGCAAACACATGGGTGTATAAATAAGATAGTTGACTCGTACTGCAAAGCCCGAAGCAGTCGTCAAACCTGCCATGCGGGCGTTTCCAGGAGCCAGCACCGGCTGATACATCGAAGCTTGAGCCTGCAGCCCAGCCAACGGCAGATCAGACTGAGGTGGAGGGTTGGGCTCATGTGAGGCGTATCAAAAACCCTGGTGCATGATGGCTCATGCATCGTTGCAGGATATTATCATAATCCCTTATGTACTAGATTGGGCATGTGTTAATCCCAGGAGGTTATGCCAACTGGTGACATGATTGGACCAGGAACGAATCCCATTAACCAACCAGTACAAGGGGATCGGAACCAGCTTTTCGAGACGACTCATGTGTCCTTGTTCGGGAATCTACGGTTTTGTCATTCAGTATATAGGTGTTTGAACGTGTTGGCTGTTTTACAGGTCGATGGCCCATTTCTGCACTGACAGAAAACCCATAGTCTCGGCACAAATCACTACCAATACATCATCATTATACTCACAGTTTTGAACATGGGTCTCCTCCTCCGTGAGGGTAAAACCGGAAGGGCCATGAACCTTGAAACCCATGGATCTCGAATGAAAGATGTAAATGTAAAGTTGACAGCATGCGCACCAGGTGGCTGCACCGCCCACACCACCCGTTGCGCCGATGCCTGCAAGCGTTGCGCCGATGCCTGCAAGCGTCAGGGTGCCGAGCCAAAGGAAGGCGGGGGTCCAGGACATGATGGTGGCTACGGGAGTGCTCTGCTATGGGATGCTGTGCGCAAATATCGGTTATCTCCAGATATGCCATGTATCGATAGTTAGCGAAAATTGCATGTTTACGGTTGCATCGACAACTCATGAAGTATCAATACAGCCACCTAACATTCCAGCACAGACTTTGGCCATTGGTGCTGGCTTTTAGGGTGAGGATGCAACTTGCATGCGTACATGCATGCGTACATGCATGCATGATCATGCATGCATGCATACATACAATACATACATGCATACACACAGACATATTCACATATATTCG
>BGPT01002200.1:27211-49435 GCA_003297045.1 Symbiodinium sp. clade C Y103 | reverse complement strand
AGGTATCCTCCACTTGCTCTTACGGGAGCCCGTCAAGGAATACAAGTTTGTGAAGTACGACCCCCCTCAAACCAGGCAGTTTGCGGTGTCAATGTCCAAGTCCAACAAAAGGGTCGCGGCAAGGGGCGGCAGCGCATATAACCTTCGGTTACCAACCGAAGGCCTCCGGCAAGGACACGGGCGCGGGGCCGGCGCCCGGATATACGCTGGCCGCCCCTGCCGCCGACCCACCCCCGCTCGACCCCCGCCCGACGGAGGACCCTGTAATTTACAGGGGATCGTGCGCGTGAGGGTAAAAAATACCGCGTTTTACAAGGTTTCGGGCCCCTCGGCCGGCCGGGATTGCATCTTGGCGAGGTGCAAAAATCGTGGGTTTTACAGCATTTTGGGCCGCCGCGAGGGGTGCGGGACGGAAAAATTGACGTCTTGGAGGTGCTTCAACATAGCTGGCGAAAAATATGGCCCCAAGACGGCCCAACCTGGGGCCAACATGGGCCAACATGGGGCCAACATAGGGCCAAGATGGGGCCAACTTGGGCCAAGATGGGGCCAACTTGGGCCAAGATGGGGCCAACTTGGGCCAAAATGGGGCCAACTTGGGCCAAGATAGGGCCAACTTGGGCCAAGAGTGGGCCAACTTGGGCCAAGATGGGGCCAACATAGCGCCAAGATGAGGCCAACATGTCCGTGCCGGACCCCTCCGCGGAAGAACAACAACAACAAGAACAANGCCAACTTGGGCCAAGATGGGGCCAACATAGCGCCAAGATGAGGCCAACATGTCCGTGCCGGACCCCTCCGCGGAAGAACAACAACAACAAGAACAACACGAACAACAAGAACAACAAGCACAACTCCTACCCACTCATGGGCCTGTAATTTGCAGTGGTCGTGCGTGTGAGGTGACAAAAGCATCGTTTTTTACAGGGTTTCGGGTCCGTCGGCCGCCATGGCTTTTATCTTGGCGATGTTCAAAAACCATGGTGCTGGCTTCCGCGGAGGGGTCCGGAACGGAAAAATTGGTATCCAGCAGAGCTTTCAACCAAGATGGCCACCTATATCGCCAACAGGGCTTCAACATAGGCCTCAAGATGGGTCAACATATGGCCCAGCCAAGATAGGGCTACCGTCGGCGAAGATGGGGCCAACATGGGCCTACACAGGGCCAACCAACCCTTTCCCTGCCGGCGCCCGGCTGTCAGGCGTAAGCTTTTAAATAACTTTCGGTTACCACCGAAGGCCCTCCGGGTAGCGCGCGGGCGTCCTGGCTGGCGCCCGGATTTAAAGGCTTATGCCTAACAGCCGGGCGCGGGCAAGGAAAACTTTACACTCGACAGTCTACACTTTACACCCCACACTTTACACGTTACACTCCTCACTGTAGATTCCACACTCCACACTCTACACTCCACGCTCTACACTTTACACTTTGCACTCCACACTTTGCAAACAACACTTCGCACAATACACTTTCCACTTTACGCACTGCACTCTACACTCCACACTTGACACTCGACACTCCACACTTTATACTTTACACGCCACACTCCAAACTCCACGCTGCACTTCACACTTTACACTTTACACTCTACACTTTGCACTTTACACTCCGCACTCTACACTTTACATTTAACGCTTGACGCTTTACACTTCACACTTTGCACTCCACACTCCACACTTAGCACTTTACACTTGACACTCTACACTTTGCACCCCACATTCTACACTTTACACTTTACACTCCATACTCTGGACTTCAAACTCAACACTTTACACTATAAACTCTACACTCCACACTTTTCTCTTGACACTTTTGCATGCAATGCTTTGCGTGCCACACTTTGCACTATACACTTCACTTTGCACTCTACACTTCGCACTTTACACTCCACACTTTACACTTTACAATCTACACCCTACACTTTCAAGTCCACAATCTCCATTCACCACTCTACACATTACATGCCCCACTCAACTCCCCACTGCTTTCACACTCCACTCTGCACTCCATCGCCTTCCACAGTCCACAGTCTACAGTGGTATGAAAACAGGGGAAAAATTTACATGATTGTTGAAATAACAGGTTCGTTTGTTGTTTTTTAAGAATTAGCGTGACTCGCAATTTTTCATCTCTTGCCTCCAAGGTTCGGGGCAGACGGCTACGCGTCATTCACCAAGGCCAGTGGGCCGCACTGATTTCACATGTGCAATACGTTTGCAATACGTTTGCATAAAATTGTCAGGTTGGCATTGCAAATTTGATAGGAGGCCGTGCACCTGAGTGACTGCAGGAGGCGAAACCTTTGGAATGGTCAGTGGTTCCCCACCGCAGTTCGGAACCATGGCCTGCAAAAATTGTTTTGCATGGCTCCACTTGGTGGGAAGAACTATTGTGTACGACTGCCGATGGAACTGTTTCCCCCTGGGAGAGCCTGGAGTGGGCGGCCACCCTTTGTCATTAACTAGCCATTAATCCATTGCCTATAAAGTCTATATATTATAATATAGTACCAAACATCCCACGAGATGCTTGAGTGACTATCTGCAATGTAATGGTTTGCGATGGTTTCTGACCAAAGGATGCCTTTTTCAAAGTCCTCGTTGACAATGGCAGTCCTTAGCTCAGACCCAACTGGTTGCAACGATTTGCAAACTGGGTTTGTTTTCGTGGCTCCTGAACCCCCTTGACACCGATGTTTACATTTGAAGGACCGCTGATGTCCGAAAAGTAGGTTGTGCATAGCTGGTCGCAGTGACAGAGGTTGATTATGATTATGGCATGTTCAGTCATTTCCAGCCTGTCCTGACATTGACCCTGGCCAGCTGGAAAAATTGTCGGCTTCCACGTCCTGGGACCGCAAGCAGGACAATGAGAGAGTGCGCTCGCCCTGGTCTTCACTGTGTCAGTACCGCTTCAAGGCTGATAAAAAAACATAGAAAAACACAACCAGGTTGTAAACAAACCACGCGCTGAGTTTTGGAATTAGCCATCCTTTTGAGCGAACACCCATCCTGGAGGAGAGATCACACAGGCTATGGCTGTAGCCATGAAGCTGGGTGTGAAGAAGGTGCCAGCGTTTGGCAGTGCAATGTAACATTTGCATGCATTTGCATGGTCAAGCTGGATGCGTTGCACCAGCTGGAATTACAGCATAAGACGCAGCATTGGAGGGGCGCAAGAGATAGATGAAGACACCACTGTTTCGCATCAACGGAGAGGATCAACAAACCAAATAACCAAATTGACAGATATTGATTCTTCTTCCAGCGCAGATGGTCACAATAGGTGTGTGTGTGTGTGTCTGTGTGTGTTGAAGCTTCCTAGCATCATGCTACCATGATTTTGCCATCATACAGATAAAGATTGCGCCCTTCTTAGCGCAGCCAGGAGCAGCTTGATAGCGTGGTTGGCATTCACCCCACTTTGGCAGAGACCATGACGATGTTTCCAGCTCAGCATTTTGACGCACTCTTCGGACCGCTGTTGGAACGGGCCACTGTGTGCTAGACCAACTTGGTTTCCCAAGGATGTCGGGTGAAAAGATCGAGGGAGTCGTGTGCCGCTGGCAAGGGTTGGTCCAGGAATGATTGGGCAAAGCACAGTGAAGATTTCAGATATTGTAGCGCGAGAGGAGAGATCTTGAAAAAAAGTGAATCAAATGGAGTCAAGAATTAATCTGTCAATATTGACATATATATATATATATATAATAATATATTAGTCATTTTGTTTTGCCCCAGTGCTGAAAGCTCGGATTTAACTAGGGATGTTGAAGGTGATGACGGTGATGACAGCGACGCCAGAACCCACCCCGCAGCAGAAACGGTGCTCAGCATAGAAGCCTTGCCAGGTGCGAATCCTGAGTTGCATAGAGGGCCGCTACACAAGGCCGACCCTGGACAAAGATTTACCTCGGCTGTTGTGCGTTGGATGTTCCAGAAAATGAAAACAAATTGTATTCGGATGCTGGACATAACTTCTATACCCTCTTCTACCTTGGACATGTCGGATTGATTCCTTTATTTTGCTTTCTCATGTCGAGAATGTACAGTTTGGTCAGCATTTACAGGCATAGTATGTAGCGGCTAAGGAATTGGACTTCTCAAGCGCCGGATTCACGACCCAATGGTCCTTAACCATCTTTAACCAGGTACTTGTCGTGGGCCGATGCTCTCAGCCGGTTGGCACTCCCGAGAAAATAATGGTGATTGTCAGCTCGCATTAGTAAACCATGGCACCATGGCGAGGCCGATCGGCCCCAATAGCGTCCCGCGACATTTGAAGCTCAGCTGCAGGCCGAGGCCCTTCGAAGTTGTTCCTCCGAAGAAAGGATCGATTAAACAACATATAACACAGTTGTGTCAGAGTGTGTCCATGGACGATTGGAGAAAGATTCAGATGCGCTTGGGCTTGGACTGTCTCAAACTTTTTGTGGCATTGACGTGCGCAGAGTCCGGCCGAAGCTGCGTCAGCCCATGCCGAATCAAGCAAAATGATTAACTAACTGACTGGGTTTCATTGCCTTCCTATCGGAGCATGTAGGTTCTTCGCCAAGCTGAGGCTGATTTCCCAATGTTGCTGATTTGCAGACAGTTTGTGATGCACGGAACCTGCTTCGGGTTTTAGTGCGGAGTTGCTGTCATGCAGCAGATTCACATGTCTATGCCATGCGCGAGACTGTTTCAGCACAATTCACTCAGTCAAAACGTGGTTCAATCAGTTCAACCGTGTTCACTCAGTTCACTCCTTTCAACCTGGGCCATTTCATCTTTGTTCAATGTCCTTTCTGCCTTGGACACTTAATGTCTTTCAAAAATTGGTAGGCCTACACTAAGACACGGCTGTGCCTGGTCTGTGTCTAACTTGTCCGCGGCAACTGGGTGGATGATCTCTACCGAACAACAGCGGGACAGAGATCAACCTGGATTGGCGCGGGCAAGGAACTGCTTTGGATTTGGTTTTCTGAGAAGCAGTTGCTAAAATAGTTGCGCCCGCCACTCAAGATCCTAAGACCAACTATAAGATACTATAGACGCCGATTGTTGCGGCACAGTTTGATATTCTCTCCTTAGATACTGCGGGGTTGCAGGGTGCCATGGGAATCGTGCCTGTATTTTCTTTCAAGAATTTGTATTGCATTCATGAAGGTGGCAACGGGCGCAACAAATTTACGTCCAATCACCGCAAGGAAATGGGAGTCACCTTCGAGCTAATCTGGATTAGAATCGAAGCGAACTCCATTCTAGCAATGCTTCCTCATTTCATGATACGCCGTGATATTTGTCAAGTTCACATGCGCGTGGTTCAGATTGATTTTCCTCAACTTTTTTGGGCTGCATAACCTGTAAATCCTCGCTCCGCCGTATTGTTTAGATACGCTCCTGTAATCCAGTGAGGCAGAAGGTTATATTCAGCTCCAAGTTGATTTTTCGCTTCTCGCAGCGATCGAGAACGCGCAGCTTGCATTTGATGCCTAGGGACCCGCAACCCCCAAAGGGGAGAGCAGGACAAAGAATGACGAAAATGGCTAGCGTCACAACTTTCGACAAAGAGGATGGTTTCACTAGAGAAAGCTGTTGGGGAATGTTGGGTCATGGTGCAGGTTGAAGCTGTCATGGCAATGATTTTTCATGATATGTTGAAGGAAATAGAAGGACACGAAGAAGACCTTCGAGTGGAGTTTTCCCTCAATTTCAAATGGATTGGTTTCCTCAATTTCCTCCTGTTGATTTTAAGGCTAACTATCCCTACCTCTCCCTACTTTGCTGGATTCAACCAAAACAAGGTCCAAAGAGGGAGATGGACAACCTTTGCGGGGAGCCCATTCCACTCCGTGCCACAGATGAGCTCGAGCAGCTCGAAGATATTGGAAGATACTGGAAGTAGATGGGTGACATGTCCTCCTTTCAGCGCATCAAAACCAAGTGACTGAGGCCGACAGTGAAAGAGTCGGGCCCATTAACGTTGGGAAGCTCAGAACTTCGGAACCGCAAGGGCCATGGGTGAAATTTGTTGCATCACATTGCAGGCGGCAAGTCCAAGAACTCAACCTGATCTTTTTGTGGCTTCAGGTTTCAACCCATCCCTAATCCCTAATGTACCGTTACAGGGTCTGAGCAGGCTTCAATTGAATCATTCGCCGTGTGACCTAAAGAGCATAGACGTCAGCTGGTGGCTTGCACTTTGCTTCCCAGGCCACACAAAGAGGAAAGGGATCCTTTGATGCCAGATCCACAGATTTGTTGAAAAATCTATGCGCTTCGTGCTGTTGGTCTCATGGTCGCTGGTGACGAGGTTGAGCATGAGCTCCTCAGCAGGACTGATTGCTTGGAGCAAGAATTTGCGCCATGGCTGCAGCCAAAGTCATTGGGATCCTGGAGTGCGATCACAGAAGTGATCAGAAGGTGAAACCCGGCTTCATGTCTGACTTGCCAACATGTGGGGCAATGAACGGGTGTGCAAAGGCGGGCTTAAAGCAATGCATGGAGCTGCACTGTCAACAGCAACTGACGGACATGCAGATATCCTTGCACATGTCGCAACGTGTTTGCTGAAACGGCCCAAGGCAACCAGATGAGCTTTCACCCCAAGCTTCGCTGGCGAGCTTTTTTCCAGCCTCCTGAAGCATCTGAAGTGGGCTTCCGGATTTCCATGGGTTTCAATCAATGAATCTATTGCTGTAGCTGTAGATGTGAGCTGCTGTAGATATTTGATTGGGAATTTATTTCGGCAACTGGGATGGTTCAGCAAAACGTTTCAGAACCAATGTCACTTGTTCGGAGCTGTTTGGAGAATTCAGCAGCCGAGCTCAATATTCCTTTTGTTCTATGATGTACAAATAGCACGTGTACTTTGGTTATTTTGGGTTGCTGATGCAATGCTTTCATCAGCATCAATGGACTCTGGAGAGAAACCAAAGTATTGAAACCAGCACAGGACCGTAAGGCGACCAAACTGTCACTGACAGTCCCTCCAGCTAGTACGTTCACCCGACGCCTCCAGAACAGGGTTTGTGTTTTGGACAGACATTAGAGACATTAGTTGTTGTCATCTACACAGCCATGAATGCTCAGTCTGGCAGGTGCTTCAATCCGACGAAATCCGCGCGAAGGGGGAAAAGACCGCAATGGTAGGTTGCAGGCAGGTCCATTTCACATCATTTTACCATATTGTACCAGGTTTTCCTCGGGTGAAGATCCGTCAAGTGTTACCTAGCTGTACTCATGTGATCGGCCCTTTATGTCATCAACATCAGTCCAAGAGCATCCAGTCCAAGAGCATCCCAAAACATCCCAAAGCTGCTTTTACCAACAATGTTGACATGTTTTCTCAGCTCATCTCAGCTCTTCCCAGCTCTTCTCATTCCTTCAACTTTTCTCAGCTCTTCTTGGTCTTCTCTCAACTCTTCTCATTTCTTCTCATCTCAACTCGTCTCAGCTCTTCTCAGCTCGTCTCAGCTCTTCTCATGTCATTTCAGCTTTTTTCACCTCGTCTCAGCTCTTTTCACCTCATCTCAGCTCTTTTCACCTCGTCTCAGCGCTTTTCACCTCGTCTCAGCTCTTCTCAGCTCTGCTCAGCTCCTCTCAGCCCTTCCCAGCTCATCTGAGTTGTATTGACTGATTTATAAATGTCCGTGAGACGGAAGTATACACCTTGAAACTTCCTTTGATGAGACTCTTGCGAGACCCTGCGAGACGTATTCCTCGAGGTCTCTATATAGAGTAATTATGGTACTTGCCACCAAAGTGAGATCTAAAATGGTGATCAACTATCAAATCCATGAAGAATTTGAACATGGGCCAAGGACAGATCCATTGGTACTCGTATTTGCAGGAAGGCGAAGTCCTTTTTTTTTGATGCTGCCCTCGTAGACCCCAAACAGCTCTTCCATATCCATTGCGGCACTTGTGTGCATGTTTGTGTATATACTAGCTCCTGATGCTGGCGTTTTTTGATCCATGTCAATTGAGAACAGCATGAGCCACAAGCATCATTTTCTCATGCTACGCGGTTTCAATTTTTTTGCCACGGCATTTGCATTTGAAACAAAAAGGGGGAGACAAGGGTCGGGGCCTGGCGCAAGGTGCCATTGTGACGACAACGACGGCAACGACGACGACAACGACGACGACGACGACCACCACAACCACAACCACAACCACAATCACAACCACAACAAGAACAAGAACAAGAAGAACAAGAAGAATAAAAAGAACAAGAAGAACAAGAAGAACAAGAAGACCACCACCACCACCACCACCACCACCACCACCAGCAACAACAACAACAACAACAAATACAAATTGCAAATATTGCTGACGTATAAAAGTGCTTTGACGACGGTGACGACGACTACCACTATTATACTTCTACACTCATCACGTGTCAGGATGATGACAATAACAACCATAACTTATCACTATACAGTACAGAGTTTTGCGGTGTAAAACCTTCTCGCAGCAAGAACTTCCTTGTGTAAAGGTTTCCCTCTGCAAAAGTTTCTCTTTGTGCAAAAGATACTCAGTGCATCGTTTTTGTACGGGTTTGTCCGCGCAAAAGCTCCCGTGTGTAAGAACTTCCCTGCCTGTGTGGGAGTTTCTCAGTGCAAAGCGATGTAAGAGCTTGGTGCCACTTTGCAGATCAAAATTTAGGGCCAAGTGCTGTGCAGTGTGCGAATGGTCGGATGTCAGATGTTACATGTTCACGTCTGGGATCATACCTCCCCCTAAAAGGCCAGAAACACTTTTCTGCAGGGTTTGTAGATTTGATGTTTTCTGCATATGTTTGGATTCGCAACTTTTGTATATAAATATAGTTTCTTGTGAGACAATTTTCGGTTCCTGGATGCCGGACTTCGCATAGCAGCAACTTAAATTCGCCTGGTTCAGTAGAGGTTACCACGGGTTCCACCAGGTTCAGTTTTTTTTTCCAACGCTGGAGTCCTTTTTTCACCAACGGTCACAGGTATTTTGGATCAAAAGCGATTCGGATATGGCAACAATAAAATAGCAATTTTTGAATGTTGCAACTACCACCTATTTATGACCGGCGAGATCCATCAGGCATGCCCTCAGCCAAACCCTGCGTACGTTACTCAGTAATAGACTTCGGCCATTCGAGCAAACAGAAGGGGAAACATGTTTCACTCTTGTCCCCAATCATGTCTGGTGGCATGGTTTTGAAATCCGGGGCACAGCTTTGCACAGATGGAAGTGCCCTCAAGCATCATTTACAGTTCCGGGTGCTCACAGCAATGGGCCCAGATGCGACCTGAGCATGGCCTTCGCATTCACAGGCTGGGTGCTACCTGGAAGTGTGGCATTTGTTGAGTTGAGGATGGCACACCTGGACAGGCCCCTACCAACGGTGCGGATGCGGATTGGTGGTGGAGCTTCACCGGATGGACGAGCACAAGCAAAAGTGCTCCGGTGAATTGAGGCCAGGCCATCTACCCACTCACTGTCTTTCCCTGCTTTCAGATCTGATTTGCATCATATCAAGTCCAGCCATCAAGACCGGAAACTTCCAGAACCAAGAGTATGTTTGAACATGCTTCTGCTTGTNTTTCCCTGCTTTCAGATCTGATTTGCATCATATCAAGTCCAGCCATCAAGACCGGAAACTTCCAGAACCAAGAGTATGTTTGAACATGCTTCTGCTTGTGCCTTTGTTGTGGATGTGCCTTTGCTCACACAGGCCCGCAAAGGGCAAGAACAACCGCAAACGCGGTCAGTCGTCAGAATATGCTGAGGCGGGCAACCTGGAGTACGGACANGATGTGCCTTTGCTCACACAGGCCCGCAAAGGGCAAGAACAACCGCAAACGCGGTCAGTCGTCAGAATATGCTGAGGCGGGCAACCTGGAGTACGGACATTTGAAGTTCAAGACCACTGATTTTGCAAAGAAGCTGTGTTGATGCAAAAAAAACCTCAACCTTCGTGGACATCGAATTTTATGTGGACGACCTGCGGCTTGTTCCACACAAACATATTTTTGAAGTAAACCATTTGCAGTGTAGATAGTAATTGGGACATATTGGGATTGGGACCTTGACTTAAGCACAACAGACAGTTGAAGGGGTTGAAGTTGCTGCTTTTGGAAGGCTCACCGTGGATTCCTGTCAATGCAAGCCAACAAGTTTCGGTGGAAGCCCTTTAGAATCGAATGCGATTGCCAGACGGAGTGCGATCTCAACTTTCAAGACATGAAGAAGGACAAGACGCTCACCGCCGCAGGGATGATCCGTGTCTTCCAGGAGCACTACAAGGTGACACTGAAGCTGTGCACAGCCTGTGCATGCGTACAATTGTCAGTGGGCCTCATTTTTTTAACCTTGCAAACTTTGTGTCACGTTTTTGACCTTGGAACACTCTTTTTAACCGTGCTCTTTTTTAAACCTTGCTCCATCCTTTTTTGACCTTGCATAGTTTTCTTCAACCCATCTTCTTTAACCTTGCGTTTTTTGAATGTTTTTTTTCCCTGATCTTGGTCACCTTTTTTTTGACCTTGTGGATGTTTTTTTTACCTTGCGTGCCCTTTTTTTCAACTTCTGGACCCTTTTTTTAACCTCGCATCCCTCTTCTTTTACCTTGTGAAGCATTCTGCCCAACAGTGCACTCTTCTGAGCCCTTGCGCTCTTGCTTGGACCCTTGCGTCCTTTTCTGGACCCTTGCGTCCTTCCGCTCATGGATGTCTTCTAGGCCCTTGCGCCTGTCCTGGACCTTCGACAGCACACCGCACCACCGCAGCACACCAAACACACCAAACACACCACGCCACCGCGCCACACCACCGCACCACACAACAACACCACACCCACAGACAACACCCATTACCACCACACAACACCAGACGCCACCACACCAGACGACGCACACCTCACCACATGCCACACCGCACCAACACACCACACAGTTGCACCATCACACCAACACACCACACCACGCCACCACAACAACACACCACACCAACACACCAACACACCAACACATCAACACACCGCACCTTCACACCAGAGTACGACGACGAGCCAACACGCCCAACGCGAACAGAGGTCCAGCACTCAGACCGCCAACTATAAACGGGAGCCCTTTGCGACGCATTCAGGAACAATCGAATTACTAAATTTGAGACATACCCACATGCCGCCGTGATGACTGCTTGTTTTCTCCGATGTAGGGATAGCCCACAAGGTCAAAAAAGAGTGTTCCAAGGTTAAAAAAGAGTGTTCCAAGGAAAAACAAATGGCCAAGGTTAGAAAAAAATGTTCCAAGGTTAGAAAAAATGTTCCGCGGTTAGAAAAAAGGGTTACCCATAATCGGTTGAATCCCCATTGATTGATACGGGGTACAGTACTTGGTTTGAACTTGTGCCGAAAGACATGATCGCGTGCCAAAATCATCCAAAATCGGTGTGCCAGTGGGAAACGGCTACCTGAGATGGACTTTGTTGTATTAACTAATTAAAGTGAAGGTCTTGGTTGTTTCTCAATCGATTTTGCAATGACGCACTGCTTTGCTGCTTTGCAACACTCTTTTTGATTGGTGGACAATGGAAACCTATGTGCGCCAATGTTCTGATTGTATTGCACAGCAATGCTACAACCAATGCAGTTTTGGAAAGGGGGGTAGTTTTTGGCATGCGGCTGATACGCCGCCCTTGGAAGGGTTGCAAAGTTTGACATGTGCCATTTACGATCCTGTGGAAGGGTTGCAAATTTCAAAAATGAGGCTTGCGAAAATGGAGGGTTAGGAATTCATCTTCGGAGGTTCGGAGGTGAAAATCTTTGGGTGGGGGGGGGGGCATGTGAACGTTCTTGTAAGATGTCGTTGCACGCAGTGGCAGTGGATGCTACGTTGAAGATCTTGGGTTTGGGGTGGGGGGGGGGACATGTTAATGTTCTTGTAAGATGTCGTTGTACGCAGTGGATGCTACGTTGAAGATCTTGGGGTTGGGGTGGGGGGGGACATGTGAACGTTCTTGTATGATGTCGTTGTACGCAGTGGATGCTACGTTGAAGATCTTGGGGTTGGGGTGGGGGGGGGGACATGTTTGCTCTGATGCTTCCAGGAACGATCAAATCAAAGATCATAGCAAGTTGGCACATACTATTTCATGTGGTTTGATGGGGTAGGGGTGACTCAGGCAGTCCCACCAGAAACAAGGCTGGGCACAATCTTTCAAGCTGTACAGCAAGAGTATGTGANTATTTCATGTGGTTTGATGGGGTAGGGGTGACTCAGGCAGTCCCACCAGAAACAAGGCTGGGCACAATCTTTCAAGCTGTACAGCAAGAGTATGTGACCCAGGCCATTCCAGCCAGAATCACCAACCTGAGAATGACAATGATCACAAACCCAAAGGAGCCCCACAAGACTTGGGCAAATTTGGACCTCAAAGCATCACAAACCAAATGATTCCTGATGGCTATTGCACCAGTTCTAAAAGAACTTGTGACTCTTGAAAAAGAGCATGAAGCAACAATGCTGCATGCAGTAGAAGACATGGCCGAACTCATTCAACTTTTTGATCAAGGAGATGTCTTCTTGACATAAACCGAATGGGTCAAAGCCACAAAGCTGGGAGATGGCTTCTTGAAAAAGTATGACTTTCTCGCAGCATGGGCCCTTGAAAAAGGGAGAACACTGTTTCACATTGTGATGAAACATCACACATTTCAACACCTGGTTGAAAAGTCTAAATTTTGAAACCCTAAGACACATTGGACCTTCAGTTCAGAAGACTTTGTTGGGAGAATGTCAATCCTGGCATCTTTTGTCAGTCCTGGTGTCTCCTCCACCAAGCTGAGTACAAAATTAAAAACTAAGTACCGCATTTTGCTCCATTTCCTTCTGACAAGAGAAGGCATGGACATGGCAGGAAGAAAGCTTGAATCTTGAAAAAAGTCACCTACCAAGCCCTGGAAACACGGACTGTGTACTCAGCTGTGGTGCTCCTTGAAAAAGGAGAAAGACCGTGAAAAAGGAAACAATAACTATGTGCGCGAAAAAATATTATATAGATATAGCAACAAAAGGAATTAAGGAATTACTACAAAATGAAAAATATTGTTTTTTGTTTGCTTCCTATGTCTTTTTTTAAAGCTGTTTTTTTAATTGATTTTAGCTAAAAAAAAACTATGGCTAAAAAATATTGATTCCAAAATCAAAAAATCAATATGAAATAATTGATTTTTTTTTCAAAATCAATATGGTCAAAAGTTTATTGATTGTAATCAATATTCGATGCTCAGGGTACTTTGCCTCTCTATTGACCTGTGCTTGGCAAAAGTTCATTCAGATTTGACAGACGCAGAGACAAAAGCTTTCTAGCTGAAGCAGATACGTTTGGGCAATTTGCTTGGACTCGGGGGGGCACCCCCCTGTGAGACTTGGACTGCGGCACGCTTACTGGAAGGGCCCCCCCCCTTGGTGAGAAGTGCTGCTTTCCCGTGGGGAGTTCCGAGTCTGTCCAAACGCAAACGTCAGCAGGTTGATATAGGCAGTCAGCTTCTCGTCTTTTTGGGAGACCTTCTGGCCGCTGCCGCAGTCAGTGGTCTATGCGGATTTGCTGAGCATCCGGCTTGCCCTACGTGGGCTATGCCTCAAAATCCATCATCAATTTGGATGCTGCCGGCTTTGCGAGCACTTGCGAAGGTGGAATGCGTGGAGGTCACGACAGTGGATCAGTGTCTTCTGGGACACGAGTCGAGAAAACCGACTACGTTGATGTTTTTGAGAATGTCAGCAACCTCTGCGAAGATCAGGGCGCTTGGATCGGGTGGCCGCTGCAACCACCGATGCAAGCGTCAAATTCTTAAAGGACGAGACGAAGAAGGCAATTTTTGTACATCTCATGCCAAGATCTACCCTGTAAAGCTTAATCAATTGTTGGCGCGCTGCATTTTTGGCTTTCTGAAGGAGGCTTACCTGAGGGGTCAAGATCAGATGCCATGCGGTTTGCGCCCCCTAAATAGCGATGAAATCACCTATGATCACGTTGTGCAGGCGGATGATCATGGGTGACCGCTTATTGCACAGAAAACATGAAGTTCCAAGCAGAGACTCTGCAGAATCGCGAAAGTTGAAAAAGACAATCTGTGTGGTGGAGTACGAAAGCCTGATAGTTGACGATCAACGATGTTGACTATCACAACATCACACCTGTGATATAATTTATCATACTAATCAATATTCCACCCTCCATGCCAGTGTTGGCTCAAGCCTTGCAAGCATGGGATCCAAAGCCTTCGAAGGCTGGCTGCTACCTAGAGGCGCGGCATTTGAAGAGTTGAGGATGGGACACTTGATAGGCCCCTACCAACGGTGCGGATGCGGATTGGTGGTGGAGCTTCACCGGATGGACGGGCACAAGCAAAAGTGCTCCGGTGAATTGAGGCCAGGCCATCTACCGGCTCACTGTGTTTCCCTGCTTTCAGATCTGATTTGCATCATATCAAGTCCAGCCATCAAGACCGGAAACTTCCAGAACCAAGAGTATGTTTGAACATGCTTCTGCTTGTNGATGTGCCTTTGCTCACACAGGCCCGCAAAGGGCAAGAACAACCGCAAACGCGGTCAGTCGTCAGAATATGCTGAGGCGGGCAACCTGGAGTACGGACAATTGATTTTCAAGACCAATGATTTTGCAAAGAAACTGTGTTGATGCAAGAAATCAACCTCAACCTTCGTTGACATTGAATTTTATGTGGACGACCTGCGGTTTGTTCCAAACAAACATATTTTTGAAGTAAACCATTTGCAGTGTAGAAAGTAATTGGGACATATTGGGGCCTTGACTTAAGCACAACCGACAGTTGAAGGGGTTGAAGTTGCTGCTCTTGGAAGGCTCACCGTGGATTCTTGGCAAGTCAAGCCAACAAGTTTGGGCGGAAACCCTTCAGAATCGAATGCGATTGCCAGACGGGGTGCAATCTTAATTTTCGAGACATGAAGAAGGACAAGACGCTCACCGTCGAAGGGATGATCTGTGCCTTCAAGGATCACTACAAGGTGTCACTGAAGCTGTGCGCAGCCTGTGCATGCGTACAAGTGTCGGTTGAATCCCCATTGATTGATACGGGGTACTTGGTTTGAACTTGTGCCGAAAGACATGATCTTGTGCCAAACTCATTCAAAATCGGTGTGCCGAAATCGGTTTGAACTTGTGCTTGGACTTTTTGTAGTAACTAAGGTGAATGTCTTGGTTATTTCTCAATCGATTTTGCAATGACACACCGCGTTGCAACACTCTTTTTGATTGGTGGACAGTGGAAACCTATGTCTGCCAATGTTCTGACTGTATTGCACAGCAATGCTAACCAATGCAGCCTCAGAAGACTCATGGGCAGGGGGCTGGCTTGACGTGAGTGTTTTTGTTTGTTTAGGATCATTTTCCACACCGGTGTGCCATGGTAATCTCCAGTCGCCATAAGATTTTCGATCATTGGGGTAAGCGGTGTGCCACGCAGTTGGGGTAAGAAATNTCGCCATAAGATTTTCGATCATTGGGGTAAGCGGTGTGCCACGCAGTTGGGGTAAGAAATGGCTGTTGGGATAAGATAACGCGAGCATCATTGCAACATAGTTTTTGAAGGCCGTTGATCTTGGCGCTGCTCCAATGGAGGCCCTGCAAGTTGATGATGTCAGCATATTTCAGCGGGATTTCGGTTCAGTTTTTGCAGTTTGCAGCTTGTAGCGGAAATGATTCACATGCAGCACATCGGATGCCTGACCTTGGTTTTGTCCAATGCTATAATTCAGTCATGATGTATCGTGCTGTCCCACGATTCAACATGCCACTGGCGACCTTAGGGAGAATCCATCATCCATCATCCATCATCCTCATCCTCATCCTCATCCTCATTCTCATCCTCATCATCGTCCTCATCAGTTGCTGAATGATTGTTTTCTTCGCTGCATGTTGGCCGCTCTCCATGAACACTTCATATTCAAGATGATTTTGCAATGACACTGCGTTGCAACACTCTTTTTGATTGGTGGGCAGTGGAAACCTATGTTTGCCAATGTTCTGATTGTATTGCACAGCAATGCTAACCAATGCAGCCCCAGAAGACTCATGGACAGGGGACTGGCTTGACGTGAGTGTTTTTGTTTCTTTTTGGATCATTTTCCACACCGGTGTGCCATGGTAATCTCCAGTCGCCATAAGATTTTCGATCATTGGGGTAAGCGGTGTGCCACGCAGTTGGGGTAAGAAATNTCGCCATAAGATTTTCGATCATTGGGGTAAGCGGTGTGCCACGCAGTTGGGGTAAGAAATGGCTGTTGGGATAAGATAACGCGAGCATCATTGCAACATGGTTTCTGAAGGCCGTTGATCTTGGCGCTGCTCCAATGGAGGCCCTGCAAGTTGATGATGTCAGCATATTTCAGCGGGATTTCGCTTCAGTTTTTGAAGTTTGCAGCTTGTAGCGGAAATAATTCACATGAAGCAGATTGGATGCCTGACCCTGGTTTTTTTCCAATTGGACTATTAATTTTGTGGAGTTTATGATACGTTATTCGCTGTGAATGTGTGTGTGTGTGTGTGTGTGTTCCTGTGTTTGTGTGATCCGTGCTGGGGCACCTGAACCCAAAAGTGCAGTGCAAACCTTCCGTGATCGGGCGCTTTCCCCCGCCAAACTGTGATGAGCTGCCGCATGCTTTGAATTTGCCTCGGTGCGGCGCATGCGGCAGGTCCGTGCGATTAAACGGACGGGTGCAATGTTGGAGAAGAAGACCGAGAATCTCCAGCAGCCTTTGGAGGAGGAAAAGCAGGAGGCTGCCTGGAATGCATTCAGTTCCCACGTTTTTTATGTTTGATGCAAAGTCTGCTTCCCCTACTGAGCGCCAGGTTCAGGGTTCGCCAAAGGGCGCCAAAGGAGGACGCTGATCCTTTGGCACCTTGGCGAATGCAAGTTTTTTTTTTCGCCAGGCCTTGATTGGTGGCTGGTTAAAGGTCAAATAGTGGATGATTACTGGTGGTCAAAGACGAATGGGAACCAGTTGTTTTGATGCCAGGAACCCTGATGTTTGGTAACCTCTTGCTGGCTGATGAATGGTTGACTACTGTCTTATGAGTGATTTATTGAAGTTCATTGTTTGTTATTGGTGGTCCATAGGTGGGTAATCATCCTTTAACTGCAGCTAAGTTGGCTCAAACCAACATGCTTGGGTAGGCTCATGCACCACATGACACAGCTAGGCTAGGTCACACAACAACCCACAATTAGGACACACAACTAGGGCACACAACTAAACTAGGTCACTCAACTAGGTTACAACTAGGTCACACAACTATCTAGGTCGGCAAAACAACACCACCAGCAGCAACAACAACACAAGCAGGTCACTTTCCTCTGTAGTTGTCCCTGTTGCGGGCAAGGCATGCATGCATTAGGCCCAAAAAAATCAAAAAAATGTCAAAAGTTTAAGGCTTAAAATCAATATGAAAATCAATATTTAAAATCAATATTTTCAATATAATCAACCAAATCAATATCAATATAAAAAGTAGGAAGTTTTTTGATTGTAATCAATATTCGATGCTCAGGGTAGGTGAATGTTTTCAATAACCTTGAAGTGCTCAATTTGCCATTGTAGATCGCCGATTCGTCTGTAGCCGCTGTAGAAGTGAACAAATACCAAGGATTTACTATGAATCCTAGCACAGAGAGCTGAAAGACCTGCTTGCTGAAACACTCCACCATGGCCCGCAACTGGCCCACCGCTGGTGTGCCCAAGAAAAGGGACAATAACTACGGCTATCTGCAGCAACCTCCTCATGGTCAATCGTGGCAAAACCAACAAGATTGTTAAAGGCGTCTCCTTGTTCCTGATTTCGTGCAGACCATCTTAAACATCAGGGCCGCCTCTGGCGAACACGCAGGTGGTAGAACGGCACATGGAACACACAAAACTGGTTCAAAAGCCTTGGAAGATCTCCAGCCCTTGGATTTGAGCAGCTTAGCATGTTCCCCTTCTTCAGTTTCAAGCTGGTCCACCATTTCTTCAGGAACAGGAGTATTTTTAAACATATTTTCCTTTCTTAAGCAATAATACAGATATAAAGAATCACATAAATTCAGTTCAAACCAAAACAACCGGTGGTTTTTTACAAAGAAACCTGCTCAACATTCTGTAGCTAACACATGATGGTTCCAAAAAACCGTTGTTGCTGAAAAAGTTTTGGTGACAAATTCATTTTTTCAAAAAAAGAATTTAGACAAGAACAGTCAAAAACAAACAAAAAAATGAAAAGCGATGAAAAGTGATGAAAGGTGATGAAAAGTGATGAAAAGTGATGAAAAGCTTTTCATCACTTTTCATCACTTTTCATTTTTTTTGTATTTTTGTTTTTTTGAAAAAAATATTTTTCTAAAAAAAGTAGAAACACTGGCAATTTTGGTGTGTTCATTTTTCCTACAATGGGCTAGAATATTCCTTTTTCAAGGAACTTGTCCAATTTTCCTAGTTTGGAAATCTTTTCATATGTATGTTTGTTTCCCAACTATTCCATAAATTCTGGTTTCAACTAGTTTCCCACATATTTGTTTATATATTTTTAAACACACACATATATATAGATAGATTTATATAAATATGTATATCTGTATCATTTTTCAACACAGGCATATATATATATACATTTAGTTTTTTTGTTTTTCCTTCAACCAAATATATCTATCCATCTATCTATCTATCTATCTATCTATCTATCTATCTAACTTAAAAGCCTACAATAATATTTTGTTAACAAATATATTTGCACAAATATTTGTAAATGTATGTTTATATGTAAATATTATAGTTAAATGTATCAACATATATTTATACATTCATTTATTTATTTATTTTATTTATTTATTTACTTATTTATTCTGTATTTATTTATTGATTTATTTATTGTTTTTTTAAAATACTTTACTTTTTAAAGTCTATTTTGTTTTATTCTTACTTTTTCTCTTCTTATTTTGCCCAGCCATTTTGGCCAGGCATGATGAATTCAGTCTGGCATGCATGCAGCTAGCTGTGAAAAGCTGGCACCCCATTTTTTCACCACAAACAACATGAACACTTTTGTATTGAACAAAATAAATATTTGTGTTGTGGTTAATACCTTTCATATCATTAGTTTATGTTCTTACAAAAAATGGGGTGCCAGCACACTGGTGAAACAGCTTTGGCATTCCCTTTTTCAAGGGTTATTGTGGCAAACTCCTTTTTCAAGGAGTTGGGGGGCTGGCCTGGGGCTTGCCTTTTTCAAGGTTTTTTTTTCTGGTCCAGAACCCACTGGTCCACTGCATCAGCAAAGGACCAGAAGGTCTTGCCAGAGTGGCTGTTGCCCCAGGCCTGGATGGAGTACCCCTCCACCCCCTCACTCTTTGATGACATCTACATTGTCATCAAAAATGGCCTCAGCCCCAAGCCAGCAGGCCCAGTCCACCTTGCCCTCCTCGCCAAGCAAGGTCCAGATGCACCTGTAGCTTTTGGGTGGAGTCATACCTCCTCTGGCTCCCAACCCATGAAATGATGTGGACTTCTGCCAGCAACATCAAGGTTTCCAGGGCTCTGAGGCTGGCCTCTGACACTTTGTTCCATTTTTCAAGGGTGTTGTGCCAATCCACCACCACAACCTTTTTGAAGGTTTTCTTTCCCTTTTTCAAGGGGGTGTCTGCAGCATCAGAGGGGGGGGCTGCCCCAGCACCAAAGGAGGAGGCTGCCCCATCAGGATGCTTCCTTTTTCAAGGAGCTGGAGCTGGGACCTGTCTCCAGCTTCAGCTTGGCCAGCTCTTTGACCAGCCTGTCTCTGAGGGCATACTCTTTGGCACCTTCCCCGGCAGTGCTGAGCCTGGCCCTGCTGGTCGACCTGGACCTGGGGCCATGTTTGCCCCTTTTGGCCAAAGCTTTGTCGAGGTCCTCCTCAGCCTTTTTCAAGGCTCTTTCCTCCTCCTCCTTTTCCTCCTTTTTCTTTTTCAGCTGCTGTTCAGCTGATGCCTGGGCCTTTTTCAAGGCCTCCAGCTTCTCCTCCAGGCTTTCAGTAGAAGTGCAAGGAGGATCAGCATGAGAGAGTGAGTTCCACTGGATCCCCTGCCTTCTCTCCCTCCTGGCGTGGGAGGTGGTGCCAGAGCCAGAGGCTCTGGACTTGTTGTTCATGTTGGAACCTGACTTTTTCAAGTCTTGTTCTTTTGGTTTTTTCAAACCACTTTTTTTGGACTTTTGCAAGTCCTTTTTTTTCAGGCTTTTTCAAAGCCTGAATGGTTGCCTTTTTCAAGGCTTGTTTTGCAACAACCTTTTCAAGTTGGTGGGTTCAGGTTTTTTCAAACCTGAAATGCAGTTTTGGCTTGATTAGAGAATATAGGTGTAGTGTAATTGCTTTCTTGTGCCTTGAAAAAGGGATTGACATCCTGGAAAAAAGAATGTCAGGAAAAGGAAGGGCTAGGCACTTCTCCAAACACGTGGTCGACCAAGGGCTTCTATATACGGTGTTTTCTGAACATCAAGAACTTGTGGTTGACTTCAAAGGTTATGAAATTCTCAGCAGGAATTCAGCTATCAATGGCACCAGGCATTGCCCTTGATCCAGGCCCTGGTTGAGCTTGAGCCATCAGCTGAGATCCACGCCCATGCTGCCAGGAATGCCTTGATGAAGCTCATCACAGAGGATCCAAACTTGAACTCTTCTAAGTTTAATGGATCAGTCTATGTGAACCTCAGAGCTGAGCGAGTGAGGGGTTTTGTTGCACCATGTGAGGAAACTTGCAAGGTGCCCATCAGTCCCCAGTGTGGTCTCCAGCCTGACTGGCAAGGAGTACCAGGAGCTCAAGGAAACCTTGAAAAAGGTTGAGTTGAGGCACACTGATCCTAACAAGTCTTTGAAAAAAGACCAAAAGGGTAGCCCCTTGAAAAAGGTTTCCTTGAAAAAGGACAGCCCAAGTAAGAAGAGTCAAGCTGGCAGCAGCAAAGACACCTTGAAAAAGGATAGTCCAAAGGCTAAGACCTTGAAAAGGACCAGGAGCTGGCTTTAGTGCCAGCTTCTGAGAAAAAGAGAAAACTCAAACAGACAGTCAGTGATGTCTCTGTTGATTCCCAAGGCTTTCCAANCATGGCTTGAAAAAGCCAGCAGCAGCCTTGAAAAAGGCAGCTGGTGCATCAAAGACTGTCAAGAAGAATGCCTTGAAAAAGGAAGCTGAAGAGAAGCCCGCAAAGAAGGCACCCTTGAAAAAGGAACCCTTGAAAAAGGGCAGGCAGACATGGGCCAAGATTTCTAAGACAACAGCCAAACACCCTGCCAGGTGTTATTTAACTGGCTGTTACCACAAAGGCGAGAAGAAATTTCTCATTGTGGAGGTGTCCCAAACGTGGTCCCTCCAATACAATTTTGTTGTGGATAGGATCAAAGAAGCACTGGAGAAGGACCACCTCACTAAGCAGCAACCTCTCCAGATGAGGGCTGACTTGTGTGCAAAGTTTCCTTGAAAAAGGACATGCACACATGCCCCAGAAGCCCTTGAAAAAGGGCTGCAGTGTAAATAGCAGCATTGCACCTGGGTAGTTCTGGTGTAAAAACAGGTTGCAGGCAGAAGCAGTGCAGCCTAGAGGAGTGGAAGCATGGTTCAGTTCCTACCCCCTTGGTTAAACTATATTTTTTTGTTACTTCTTAATGTAAGGGTGTTCAAATCAAGTAGTGAACTGAACCATGGTTCCTTTCTGAACACCATACACAACTGCAGCTAAGTTGGCTCAAACCAACATGCTTGGGTAGGCTCATGCACCACATGACACAGCTAGGCTAGGTCACACAACAACCCACAACTAGGACACACAACTAGGGCACACAACTAGGTCACTCAACTAGGTTACAACTAGGTCACACAACTATCTAGGTTGGCAAAACAACACCACCAGCAGCAACAACAACACAAGTAGGTCACTTTCCTCTGTAGTTGTCCCTGTTGCATTTCAAGTTTGAAAAAACCTGAACCCACCAACTTGCAAAGGTTGTTGCAAAACAAGCCTTGAAAAAGGCAACCATTCAGGCTTTGAAAAAGCCTGAAAAAAAAGGACTTGCAAAAGTCCAAAAAAAGCGGTTTGAAAAAACCAAAGGAACAAGACTTGAAAAAGTCAGGTTCCAACATGAACAACAAGTCCAGAGCCTCTGGCTCTGGCACCACCTCCCAGGCCAGGAGGGAGAGAAGGCAGGGGATCCAGTGGAACTCACT
>BGPT01002200.1:15883-26330 GCA_003297045.1 Symbiodinium sp. clade C Y103 | reverse complement strand
ATGTTGATACATTTAACTATAATATTTACATATAAACATACATTTACAAATATTTGTGCAAATATATTTGTTAACAAAATATTATTGTAGGCTTTTAAGATGTTGATTTATATAAATATCCTTTGATATATATATATATACAGAAAAGTACCAAGTATAGGCCCCAATTTTCCACGTTTGTGGAAATGCAGTGTTTCCTGTACATCATATTTTATATATCAAATTCATTCATATGTTGTTCAAACTATGCTCAAAACCCTTTAATTACATCATGTTCCTTGACATTATGGAAACATCAACAAGTATATTTTTAAACACAGGACAAACCACTTAAGTCAGGACAATTGTTTGACAACTTTCTTGTCCTTCCTTCAGTGTATGAAGGTAAGTTTCATCCTCCTTTTTCCTTTTTATTCTAAAGGTAATCTCCAGAGATCCCTGATCCCTGTTGACATAACGTTGCCCAATGTCATGGAAATATATTAGTACGTAGAACCTTAAACAATCTATGCCCATAGACCTTTAACTACATCATGTTTCTTAATATCATGGAAACGTTGATACGTAGAACTTTCAACACATTGCAAACCACTTAAGTCAGAATACTTGCGTGATGACTTTCTTGTTTCTTCTTCAGGATATGTAATGGCAAAGGTNCGTAGAACTTTCAACACATTGCAAACCACTTAAGTCAGAATACTTGCGTGATGACTTTCTTGTTTCTTCTTCAGGATATGTAATGGCAAAGGTAATTCTCCTTGTCTTGTCTCTTCGGTCTTCTTGAGGGTGATTCCCAGAGATCCCCAGAGATCTCCAGAGATCCCCACAGATCCCCACAGTTCCCTAGAGATCTCCACGGAAGGGTAAGGGAAAAAAAAAAGGTAAATATTAAATGTAATATATAGCTCCCAGAGGGGGGGGGTCGAAAAAAAAAAATTGGTCGACCCCCCCCCTCCATAGCTCCAAAATCCTCAAAATCCTTATCTCTGGAATTCTCTGGAGATCTCCAGGAATCACCTTTCAAAGACAAAATGATAAAAAGGATCCCCAAATCTTGAAAACACCTAGTGTTTTTGAAGGTTTTTGAAGGTTTTTGAATAAAGTCTTGGCACCTTGGAGAAGCTTCCATTGGAAAAAAACTATGTTTCCCTAGGGTTTCTTGATGTTTTGGATGGAAAAGTAGCAAAAACCAATTGTTTTTTTTAGGTTTCTTCAATTTCTTTCATTCTAAGTTAAAACCTTGGAAACAACATTTCTTTCATTCTGAGCAAAAATATTGGAAAACCATTGGTTTTCAGCACTTTTCATCCCCAAATCTTGAAAACACCTAGTGTTTTTGAAGGTTTTTGAAGGTTTTTGAATAAAGTCTTGGAACCTTGGAGAAGCTTCCATTGGAAAAAACTATGTTTCCCTAGGGTTTTTTTCATGTTTTGGATGGAAAAGTTGCAAAAATCAATGTTTTTTTTTAGGTTTCTTCAATTTCTTTCATTCTAAGCTAAACCACCACATCTTTCATTCTTGGCTAAAACCTTGGGAAGAAACAATGGGTTTGGCCAACAATGACCTTACATACCCCACGTAGGTGTGTGCCTGCGTGTGCAAGTTTTTTTTTTGTGTGTTTTTGTGTGTGTCTGTGTGTATGTGTTTTTCTTGCGCGTGTGCACGGGGCAGGGGCGCTAAAAGAGACGGATTGGACAATTTTGGTCGATTTTGGTTACAAGCCCCTTGTCCGGTACAATTTGTGGAAACAAAGGGATTTGTCAAACTACAATGCCGCTNTTCGGAGTTTGTGCTGCCAGAAGCCCGAGCAGCGGTTGGCCATCGAAGGGATCCAAGCTCATTCCTTCATGAAGGCCTTTGACTGGAAATGTTTGTCGCCTCTCGGGCGCATTTTGTCCCGAACCGCCTGTGCATACCCCAGTTGTTTTTGTGGCTCACTGCTGTTTTGTGTGACATCTCGGCATCTAGGTGAAATTAAAGGACCAGATAACCCCACATGTTACGATTTTCCGACCAACAACATGGGCAGAAAAGGTAAGTAGGGTACAACTAAGCGCGAACAGAAACAAGGAAATAGAGTAGCAAAAGTCCCGCGCCAGCTCTGCCAGCAAGAAGCGCACACATGGTCGCTCTCACTGCCTCTAGGCGGCACAAAACACCACCTGCCAGACAAAGTGAGCGGCATCACTGGCGTCTAAAGCGTACACGGGTTCTTTCTCAGCCCCCATCACACTCACAAAACGCCGGGTGAGCTGTGTGAGACAAGTTGCGGTTGTGCGAGATGAGTTTTGTGGTTGTGATTATATAAGTAGTGTGAAGTGACCGGTGTGAGGTCCACTAGGTGGGTGAGTTGTTGGAGTTGAGATGTGCAAGATGAGTTGTGGGAGATGGGTTGTGTAAGCCGNAGTTGTGCAAGATCAGTTGCGGGAGATGAGTATAGGTGAGTGGAGTTGCGTGAGGTGTATTGTGTTTGATGTGTTGTGTGAGTTGCTTTGTTTAAGGTGAGTTGTGTGAGGTGAGTTGTGGGAGGTGCGAGGTTGTGTGAAAGGGCGCGGAGGGCGGCACACGAGGCGGGGGGAGAAGGAGTCCACGCAGTAAAAACAACAATGCGGGGAGAAAGCGCATTACCCGGATCAAACAATATGCATGAGAAGGGTTGCGCGATTATCAGCATTGGGATCAAACAATCTAGTCTTGTGGGATCAGAGAGCAGGAAGGAAGGAAAAAAGGAAGGCAGGAAGGCAGCAAGGAAGGACGGAAGAAGAGGAAGGACCGACGGACGGGAGGAAAGAAGAAAGGAAGGAAGAAGAGGACGAGCGTAAATAGAAAGAGGGAATGAAGGAATGAGGGAGCAAAGGAAACTCGGAGAGCAGCAGCAGACAACAGTAGAAAAGTAGCAACGGCAACAAGAACTAAAAGAACGGCAGAGCAAAAACAGCAGCATGAACATCAAGAACAGCAACAAAGCCCGCAGCAATTGTTCTTAGACTCAGTAACGAAGAATGGCAAGAAAGGAATCCGCACCACATGCAAGAGAAATATCAACAATGACAACAGGCGCTTGTTGCCTACATGGAGCAGCATGCCTTCCTAACAAATCTCACCAGGAAAGGTCACCACCATTGCCAGGCAGACAAAGAATTAGAATGAAGGGTTTGTCCGAAAATGCTACAAACAGCATGCAAAATGAGTGATTTATGCTGGCACAACCCTTCAAATCGCTTGCACCATGAATGATTTTGCTGAAAAGCGCTGCAAACCGCGGGCAAATAGAACACAAATCAATGGCATTGCCGGGGCAGGCTTCAAGTAGCATGCCAAATTAGTGTCCTTTACATGTTTAAACACGCGCAACATAGCAAAATCCACCTTTTGGATGTTTTTGTTTGTTTTGATGTTGCGCGCCCTTGGCGTGACACGTGCATTGCCGGGAACCCATGTCACGGGTGCCTTCGGATGGTGTTCCCCGCCCCAGGAATGCAGGCATAAGCAGCGCCAATGAGACGAACGTTTCGAAGGCAATTTTCGAGCAGCTCGAGAGACCGCCGGTGCTGCCAGCAGCTGCAACTCCCAACTTGCTTGAATCACAAGCTGAACCAAGCACGCAGCAACGAAAAGCTCAGGCAAAATTCCTGGCAAAGTTCAGGAAACAGTAGNCAACTCCCAACTTGCTTGAATCACAAGCTGAACCAAGCACGCAGCAACGAAAAGCTCAGGCAAAATTCCTGGCAAAGTTCAGGAAACAGTAGCGGCATTTAAGGATTCAAGGCGTAGAAAATGGTGCGGCAAAAATTCAGCGCAAGACTTTGTGAAGTCCGTCATGTTCCTGCAGTTGTGAGCAGTCTAAGGTCTACTTTTCATAAGTTTCATAAGTTTCTTGTTCTGTCAGGCAGCAGCTCTTCGAGACTCGGAACATGCTGAGGGCATCCTTTCCTTACTCCTGGTGAGTGCTCTAGATCTTCTTGGCCAGGATATGTCAGGATTGCCTCCTTCGGTATTTCTTTGCCATTTAAGCGCTTGTTGGTGATCAGAAAGCGGGAGCGACTCACCATATTTTCCCANGAACACGCAGAACTGTGTCTTCTTCTGAAGGCGAGAGTGATGATGATGCAAGGGAAAGATCACAACATGAAGGGATGTCAAAAACGTATTGCTTTCTTATTCTTTTGCTTTCGTGGGATGTTGAGATGTTACACTCCTGTAGTCTAACATGGCAATGGGAAATGCATCATAAATGGATAATTTACCATGGCTTTCCTATAAATAATGGCCATTTTCCATTGCCATGTTTGCCAGTGATCGGACCGGTTGGTGGGTCATCCGACCGGTGGGGGCACCGATCAGGGATACAAGATTAACATCATCAATCACCATCAACCACCAGGTCCCATTGCTTTCCCATCAGTTCCCCATTGGTTCCCCGAAGCGCATGACATTTGATCCTGGCAAGTAGATCAAAAGGTGCAGATTCCCAAGAGATCTGCAAGGTCTCAGGACCACGTTTGGTGGAGTACTTCAGCACGCTGGAGCCGCATGAAATAGATTGCGACTTGGCATGGTTTGCTTGTAAATGATCATGACTGAATGTTTGTACTGTAAGTTCTACCAGCTGATTTTAAATGCTTACAAATGGTGATAAACTATTCAAACTATAATTGCAAACAAACCATCATTTTGATCAAATGACTCAGCATCCTGTACACATATACATGACTATACCGCGTGCCGGTGCCGGTGCCGGCAAGGCGGTGCTGCAATTGTTCCTCCCCTGCTCTTCTCTGGAAACAAAACCATGTGATAATAGTAAGTCACCATGGTGGATTGACTTACGCCAAGATCGCTAACATGTTTTTCTGTCATATCGTATATGTATGTGCATTTGTTGCTATATGTTGCAGTTCTAGATGTGATGTGCAGAGATCCATGGAGATACGTAATCACATTCGATCATGTCTTTTCGCCAGGCACTTTGGAGCCTGGGGCTTCCACCGGTAATCACCTGGAGCAGCCCCGCCTTAGAACGGACTGTAGGAGCAGCCTGGTTAGCCCTTGTACATAGTGTGTAGAGTGTCGCAATGGTTGTTATCCACCCGATGGACAGCGACGAAGAACTCGTTCTGCCGAACGACACGGCAGGAGATGATGCCTACGCAGTCCAGCCATCAGACAATCGTACTGGCTTGAGGATGACACCAAAGGTCCCTCCACAATTCGATGGACAGTCCTCATGGTTTGAGTACGAAGACTTGATTGATGATTGGCTGGGAATCACCACGCTAGATCCCGACAAGCATGGACCAGCACTCAAGAATGCATTGGTAGGATCCGCATCTTTCTACAAGTCAATGCTCGACAACGCCCTGCTCCGAGACCCGGACCGCGGCTTAGCACACTTCAAGGACACATTGAGACCATACTTTGTGAAGGGAGTAAACCATGTGTTCCTTTGGAGATTTCTGCAATTGTTTCGAACCTACCGCGGCCAGAATGAATTCGTGCACTGGATAGGACGTTTCGAGATTGCACAGAAGCGACTCCTTGCATCTTTGAATGATTTTTTGGACTTGTCGGATCTTCCAGAAGTAGGCACACAAGAGTTTCTGCAGGCACTCACCGCAGCGCAACAAGCCGAGATGGCCAACTTGCCTGATGATGATGCACGCCGTGCATTCGAAGTGACACTGAGAGAAACTACCGTAGCAAATAGGAAACGAGATCATATGGCCATGTTTCCATTGTCAGACAACTTGATGACTTTGATTTTCCTCGTTCAAGCAGACCTCAATGAGCAACAGAGAGAACGTTTTGTGAGCCGCATGAACATTCGTCAAATCTCCATGCCACAATATATATACGTATCTGCAAGTGAAAGCCCTGTTTCTTGAGCTCTTTTGTGTGTCACGCACCGGAGAAGCTGACCCAAACATAGCTCATCGCAAGAGGTCCTCCTTCTACATCATCGAAGAAGGAGAGACAGAAGATGGAGAGTATGGTTTCTGGGTCATTGATGAAGAAACAGGTGAAGAAGGTTTCACAGGTCTGTACACTGACACCGAATTGTGGGTGTTAGGTGCCAAGGGTTCCTACTCTAGGCGCCGTTTACATGGCCGAACATGTAGAAAAGGTAGGCCAAAAGGATACGGTAAGAAAGGAAAAAGATCAAGACCAGGCTTCCGCCCTAGGTCAAAAGGCAAAGGCTATGCTACTACATGGGACAATGACCAACAAGACACAGCCTTCTGGCAGAAAGGAAAGGGAAAGAAAGGCAAGAAAGGATTCATGAAAGGAAAGGATTCCTTCAAAGGAATGCCTTGGAAAGGAGGTAAAGGAAAAGGAAAGGATTTCAAAGGAGGAAAACAATCTTTTCCAGCACAACCACAGCAAGCAAACGTTGCACAACAACAGCCTGCAACAGCATCCACAACACCTCCACAAACAGAGAAAGCAGATCTTGCCGAAGAAGGCTGGGGTAACTATGAGTATGACTGGAATGATTGGTCATGGTACACATCAGAAGATGATGCATACTATATACTCTGGAGTAGAAGACACCTCATGGTACAGTTGGGCATACTTTGCATCCGTCCAGGATCAGCCCGAAGCAGAGACATCAGCACCGGTAGTGGAAGGACAGACGGACCAAAATGATCAGATCTGTTTCCATTTGTGCTGTTTGTTCCGTTTGATCGGACACGGACTAATGTCATTCATGATCAACGTGTTTATGTCCGTGACTCTGTTGTACCGCCTGTGCATTCGTCTGTACAGAACCTCACCGAAGAGCATTCGTGCATTCGATCCAAGCGACGCCATTCGTACCGATGATTCGGGCAGTGAATTCCAGCACAAGTTCCATTCCGATTATTCGGAGGAACATGCCTTTTTGAACTATGATCATGGAGCTCAACAGTCTTTACCTTTGTGAATATGTTGACTTAGGTACCCATCCGACTTATGTGATCTTGGATTCAAGTTGTACTCGTGCCATGGGCTCACGATATGCTATCGACCGACTTGTTCAAGCTTGTCAAGCACATCCATATCGTGACAACATATGGTTCAGTAAACAACCGTGTTCAAGCAAGTTTTCATTTGCGAATGGAGAACAGTCAACTGTCAAGGAAAGACTTGTCATTCATTTCCGAAATGACCTCGCTCCAAGTGGTTGGATCAAGACATGTGTTGACATTTTGGACAAAGGTCGTGTGCCAATTCTTTTCAGTGTTGAACAGATGAGAAACCTGAGAATGAACATCGAGCACACCCCAGCCGGAGAATACATGACATGTCCACTTTTCGGTATGAACCGTACCGCTTTGTCGGTCAGCACATCCAACCATCCTGTTCTTGACATCATGGCTCTAGCAATGGCAACCAGAAAACCGATGTTCAGTTTTCATTCCGAAGAAATCACATGTCCAGCATGTAATGGAAAACATCGGAAACACACCATGAAAGAAGGTTGCAAGCGATTTAAGAAACCTGATGCCGCTGTTCCGGCTAAGAAGATAGAGCCTAAGCCAGTGACAAAATCAGTCAAGAAACCAATTCCAGCAGACACGCCATTAGATGTTCCATGTCATCCAAAGATCTGGTCTGACGAAGAAGGTGTTCCCATGGAAGCGTCCGGACCAAGTTCGGGACACAAGGATCCTGATCCTTCAGCGCCTGGGCCTCAGCCTGATGAAGTTGAACCAGAAGTCAAACCTGAACCAAAGGTTGAAATAAAGGTTGAGGACAAGAAAGAACCTATGCCTAAAGGAACATTGTCACTTGCACTTCAACGTATTCATGAAAAACTTCAGTCGCCAACAGAGTTGCTCAAACTTCATTTGAAGCACTATCACATGTCGACTGAACAGTTTAAGAGAAGAACATCAGCGTTGAAGTTGCCAAAGGAGATTTATGAAAAGTATGAAGCCATCACCAAGTCATGTGACACATGTTCCAAGAGTAAGATTGCACCTTCAAGAGCTAAGGTTTCAAAAATTCGAAGTGAAGTGTTTGGAGAACTTACATTCATTGACCATGGTGAAGTTCCTATCAACGCTTCTTCAAAATTGCAGTTCCTTCTCCTGTTTGACGGTGCCACATCTCTTACCACGGCATATGTAGTTCAGAATCGCTCAGACGCAACGACCATTTCACTTCTGCTGTAATACTTTGAAACTTATCAGCTCAATCCCAAATAATGTCAACACCGGATTGATACCCCCCCCCCAAAAGGTCAACAAGGTCAACAAGGTCCAGTGAGGGTACCAAAAATCCAACCCCCCTAAATAAAGAGCCATTCACTCATGAGATATAGGTTTTCGTAAGGTTTAGTATGGGAAATCAATTCCGTCCATTAGGTTTTCATGAGATTTAGCATGGGAAATGCTTTCATCTTGTGAAAACCGATGGGAATCCTTTTGAAATCTATGGGAATACTATGGAAATCAATGGGAATCCTCTGGAAATCGATGGATTCAAACCATTGCCTTTCATGAGAATTAGCATGTAAAATGCCTTCAATCCATTGGTTTTCAATCGATTTCGCATGAAAAATGTATTCAACTCAGTGCTTTTCATAAGATTTAGCATGTAAAATGCCTTCAATCCATTGGTTTTCAGTCGATTTTGCATGAAAAATGCATTCAAACCAGTGCTTTTCATAAGAGATAATTAGCATGTAAAATGGCTTCAATCCATTGGTTTTCAATCGATTTTGCATGAAAAATGCATTCAAACCTGTGCTTTTCATAAGATTTAGCATGTAAAAATGCCTTAAATCCATTGGTTTTCAATCGATTTTGCATGAAAAANTTTTGCATGAAAAATGCATTCAAACCTGTGCTTTTCATAAGATTTAGCATGTAAAAATGCCTTAAATCCATTGGTTTTCAATCGATTTTGCATGAAAAATGCATTCAAACCAGTGCTTTTCATAAGATTTAGCATGTAAAAATGCCTTCAATCCACTGGTTTTCAATCGGTTTTGCATGAAAAATGCATTCAAACCAGTGCTTTTCATAAGATTTAGCATGTAAAATGGCTTCAATCCATTGGTTTTCAATCGATTTTGCATGACAAATGCATTCAAACCATTGCTTTTCATAAGATTTAGCATGTAAAATGCATTCAANGTAAAATGGCTTCAATCCATTGGTTTTCAATCGATTTTGCATGACAAATGCATTCAAACCATTGCTTTTCATAAGATTTAGCATGTAAAATGCATTCAACCCATTGGTTTTCAATCAGTTTTGCATGAAAAAATGAATTCAACCACTGCTTTTCATAAGAATTAGCATGTAATTAAACATGCATTCAATCTATTGGTTTTGAATAGATTTCAATAGATTTAGCATGTAAAATGCCTTCAATCCATTGGTTTTCAGTCGATTTTGCATGAAAAATGCATTCAAACCAGTGCTTTTTATAAGAGATAATTAGCATGTAAAATGGCTTCAATCCATTGGTTTTCAATCGATTTTGCATGAAAAATGCATTCAAACCAGTGCTTTTCATAAGATTAAGCATGTAAAATGCCTTCAATCCATTGGTTTTCAATAGATTTTGCATGAAAAATGCATTCAAACCAGTGCTTTTCAAAAGATATAGCATGTAAAGTGTCTTCAATCCATTGGTTTTCAATCGATTTTGCATGAAAAATGCATTCAAACCATTGCTTTTCATGATATTTAGCATGTAAAATGCCTTCAATCCATTGGTTTTCAATGAGTATGAAAGCGTCAGAATGAGTGAGATAAGTGGATGAGGACAGGAGGCCTTGGATGGTAGTGAAGATCAGGATGAGGAATGAGGATGAGAATGTGATGAGGATGAGNGAGGACAGGAGGCCTTGGATGGTAGTGAAGATCAGGATGAGGAATGAGGATGAGAATGTGATGAGGATGAGGGTGAGGATGTAATGAGGATGAGGAGGAAAGTGAGAATTAGCGAAGATTGGAGTGAGAGCTGCACGAGGATCAGATGAGGATGAGAATGTAGTGGGGATGAGAATGAGCGTGCCTCAGAATGAGAGTGAATGCAAATGAGGTATGGGCTTGGATGGTAGTGATGATCAGGGATGAGGAATGAGGATGAGAATGTGATGAGGATGAGGGTGAGGATGTAATGGGGATGTACATGAGAATGTAATGGGGATGGGAATGAGCGTGCTTCAGGATGAGAGTGAACATACATGAGGGCTTCAGTGAGAATGAAGAAGGATGGTGGCATGAGTATGAGCGAGAATGAGACTGGTGAGAATTAGCCTCGANGGATGAGAGTGAACATACATGAGGGCTTCAGTGAGAATGAAGAAGGATGGTGGCATGAGTATGAGCGAGAATGAGACTGGTGAGAATTAGCCTCGAGATACTTGGATGACGATGACATTGAGACTGAGGTGAGAGTGAGCAGGATGTGAAGTGACTGAGTGCATGAGTTCCCGAGTGAACGG
>BGPT01002200.1:1288-15851 GCA_003297045.1 Symbiodinium sp. clade C Y103 | reverse complement strand
AGGGGTTCTGGGAGAGATAGCTTTCAACCAGCTTGAGCAAGCACAAGGAAAACACACAGACCTGCCCAAAACTCTCCGACACGATCGGGTGCCAAAAAAATCCCCCCGGAGCAGTGCTTTAGGGAATACTAGGGCCTGAAATTGCTGCAGGCACCGCTCCGGGAGCCAAAACGGTGCCCCGCACAGCGGGTCCCAGTGCGTTTTGTGGTTTCACAAGGCCTTCCCAAGCCTTTTCAGTGTTGACCAGACCATATTTTCACCCCAGGAAGCAAATCAGTGCGGCTTAGTGGTGTGAATCTTGGCTTTGAATCGGCCGACCCGGGTTCGATTCCCAGGGGGTGCGCGTTGGTATTGTTGCGGCTCGCCTTTGCAAGTTCTAGGTGGTATTTGAGCTAAAGTTAGCAAAGCCCCAAATGGTTGCCAAGTTGGCTCCCAAAGCTGTGCTTACATTATTCTGAGGCCGCGGTATTCACAATCTCACCATTTCCAAGGAGATTTTGGGCATGCCTTCTTGAGGTTTGTCGGGATGAGTGTAGTGAGGAGGAGAGTGAGGATGAGGAGGAGGGTGATAACTATTGACACTAGCGAAGATGTGGGTGAGAGCTGCATAGAGGGATGAGGATGGGAGTG
This sequence comes from Symbiodinium sp. clade C Y103, assembly GCA_003297045.1. NCBI lineage: Eukaryota > Dinophyceae > Suessiales > Symbiodiniaceae > Cladocopium > Cladocopium sp. clade C. Next base: position 15,221 of record BGPT01002200.1, on the reverse strand, counting down.
TAATTAATGAGGATGAGAGTGAGGATGAGCTTGAGTATGCATCAGGATGAAGATGAGAATCAATATATGTGAGTGCTTCAAAGAGAATGAGGAAGAGGAGTATGAGGATGAGAATGAGAATCATAATATGGATGAGAATGGGGATGAGGGTGAGACTCACGTTCCGGGACTCCAGGGTGGGGAAGTGAGACTGGTGAGAATGAGCCTCGAGATAAGTGGATAAGGACAGGAGGACTTGGATGGTAGTGATGAGAATGTAATGAGGATGAAGATGAGAATGTAATGGATGAGAGTAAGGATGAGCAGGAAAGCCAAAATTAGCAAAGATGCGAGTGAGAGCTGAACAAGGATGAGGATGAGGATGAGAATGAGNGAGAATGTAATGGATGAGAGTAAGGATGAGCAGGAAAGCCAAAATTAGCAAAGATGCGAGTGAGAGCTGAACAAGGATGAGGATGAGGATGAGAATGAGCGTGCCTCAGGATGAGAGTGAACACACATGAGGCATGGGCTTGGATGGTAGTGATGATCAGNAGAATGTGATGAGGATAAGGGTGAGGAGGAGAGTAAGTAAGGATGAGGAGGAGAGTGAGGAAGAGGATGAGAATGTGATGGGGATGAGAATGAGTGTGCCTCAGGATGAGAGTGAACATACATGAGGCATTGTGAGGACAGGAGGCCTTGGATGGTAGTGAAGATCAGGATGAGGAATGAGGATGAGAATGTGATGAGGATGAGGGTGAGGATGTAATGAGGATGAGGAGAGTGAGAATTAGCGAAGATTGGAGTGAGAGCTGCACGAGGATCAGATGAGGATGAGAATGTAGTGGGGATAAGAATGAGCGTGCCTCAGGATGAGAGTGAACATAAATGAGGCATGGGCTTGGATGGTAGTGATGATCAGGATGAGGAATGAGGATGAGAATGTGATGAGGATGAGGGTGAGAATGTGATGAGGATGAGGGTGAGGATGTGCATGAGGATGTCATGGGGATGAGAATGAGCGTGCCTCAGGATGAGAGTGAACATACATGAGGGCTTCAGTGAGAATGAAGAAGGATGGTGGCAGGATGAGCGAGAATGAGACTGGTGTGAGTTAGCCTCGGGATACTTGGATGACGATGACATTGAGACTGAGGTGAGAGTGAGCAGGATGTGAAGTGACTGAGTGCATGAGTTCCTGAGTGAACGGGTGACTGAGTGTGTGTGATGGGATGAATGAACATGAGTGGTGATCTGTACCCAGACAAAAGGGATGGAGGAGCTGTGGGATGATCGAGTGAAAGAGGGAGGGGATGGAGGAAGGGATGGATTGGGTGGAAGGAGCGAAGGGGTCAGACCAGTAACTGNAGGGGTTCTGGGAGAGATAGCTTTCAACCAGCTTGAGCAAGCACAAGGAAAACACACAGACCTGCCCAAAACTCTCCGACACGATCGGGTGCCAAAAAATCCCCCGGAGCAGTGCTTTAGGGAGTAGAAAGGACTTCAAACTTTGCCAGCTGCGGTCCAACAGTTGTGTTCCTGCAACATTTGGCACATCTCCGTATACTCGCTGGCAAACAGAATTTCACTTTCACTTGGTGAACCACAGATTGCACAGCGAGGCCACGATCCTGCGCAGCATGAGATGTTACATAAAAGAGTTGAAAGCGTATCATCAACAGCATCTTATAGATGTTACAAGGACTTTAAAGCGTATGGTCAGAAGGGCCAAAGCATCTTAGATATTAGATGAAAAAGTTCGAGGCGTATCATCAAAAGCATCTTAGCTGCTACATGAAAGAGTTCAAAGCGTATCATCAAAAGCTTTTGAGATGTTACATAAAAGAGTTACACGAAAACCCAGCGAAACAATGACATTGAAAATTGACAACGGACACATGAAGACCGTGTCCTGTTTGATGTTATTACACACACACACCCACCCCCACCCCCCCCACCCGAAACCCCAGCGAAACAATGAGACTGAAGATTGACTACGCAAATATGAATCAAGGACGTGTCCAATTTGACGTTATTGCACCCCCCCCGCACCCCCCCATCCCCCCCCACCCGAAACCCCAGCGACACAATGACACTGAAGATTGACTACGCAAACATCAAGAACGTGTCCTGTTTGACGTTATTACACACCCCCCCCAACCACCCCCACCACCCGAAACCCCAGCGAAACAATGACACTGAAGATTGACTACGCAAACATCAAGAACGTGTCCTGTTTGACTTTATTACACACCCCCCCCCCCCCCCCCCCCCCCCCCCCCCCCCCCCCCCCCCCCCCCCCCCCCCCCCCCACCCCCGCCCCACCCGAAACCCCAGCGAAACAATGCAACCCGCTGACATGTTCAGAAAATTGTATGTCTGTGTCATAATACTGTACATATCATGAGCGTGGTCTTTGGGTTCAACGAAAGACATGTTTGGCATGAACCTTCAAACAATGGCATATATGTATTTATGTCGTAAATTTCATCAGTAACACTAGTGCTACATGAAGGTATAAATCATATAAAAAAAACAGGGAGAAAACATGAAACAGTCATAAAACACCACGGCCGTCTATCAGCCGTAGGCCAACTACCTGGTTCGCCGTTGATGGGCGACCGTCGTATTTCGTAGCCATCAGCATAGTTTGGATGATGTTGGACAAGCTTCAAAGTTGCTGGTATTTACAGCATTGGGCCTGGACTGGAGATCACAGCATCTCTGGCCAAGTGAAACATCAGCTTGTCCAAGCCCGGGAAAACTACTGTTCAATGCAAGTGAGAGGTCATAGATCGCAGCACCAAGTTCAGGCAGAAACGCAATCATAGATCTATTGTGAGAACTAGCGCGCTATCTAGCAGGGTATTATCTGGGGGGGCAAAAATTCAATACAAATTTGAAAAAATATACACTTTTTTTCTTGAATCGGCCGATTTTTTATGTTTTTATTGTTTGCTTTATTTGTCTTATGTTTTCATATTTTTCCTATGTTTTTGCTATTTTTCATTTTTCTTCCTATGTTTCTTATTTTTGTAATTATGTATTTTTATTTTCTTACGTTTTTATATTTGTTGTTCAATGTATTTAGGTTGTTTCGGCTTGATTTGTATTTTTCATAAGTTCTTATTTTTTCATGTTTTCTGATGTTTTCTTACTTTTCCATTTGGACCACATCGTAGCCCACCAGATAGTATCCTAGTACTTACACATGAAAAGAGCCTAGCATGAAGTTCAGGTAGAAATGCAAGCGAAGATCATGGAGCGTAGCATGGAGTCTTTGTGCAACTTCACGTGAACGTCAACTTCATGCCCCGCCCCGTCCCGATCCCCACCCCATCCCCTTCCCCACCCCATCCCCACCCATGCCTGAGCGTAGCAATAGCGTCGCATCACCTACGGGTGCCACGTGGTGTGAACGTTAACATCACCGCACCGTGTGAACGCTAACATCACCCCAACCCCAACCCCACCCCACCCCGCCTCCTGCCAACGGCCAGCTAACTACCTGGCCAAGCCAACATGAAAATCTATGCAGCCTAACCTTCCCGCATGTCATTCCCTTCGATGTCACAAAACTGCATGTTAGGTATCTGAGCAGCTCCACTCTGTGGCAGCCTACTGCACTCAGTGTTCTCATGCACTGTGGGACCTGCACGACGAAGACATCGTCATCAAGGGCGACACCCTTCAAGCTCCTCACTTGATACTTCTGGACGCCTTCATGGAGCCAGATGAGCTGCTTGCCGAAACACGGCGCCTCTGTGTTTTTATGCTCCCAGGGGTAGGGCCTTCTCCCAGCATGGCAGTGCACTAGCTTTTGTTCCCTTCTCTTTCTTATAAAGACTTTAAGATTATTGACGCTGCGTTTTAGGTCTGATTGGTCGGTTGAGTGTTTACTCGACCTGTCTTTTTGATTAAGGTCTTGTGCGGTATGCATTAAATTAGCCATGACATGTTTTGAGTGTGGGTCATCAAGCTTGTGGTTTGGTCTTGCATTTTGATGTCTTTTGGCATGTCAATCGGTGCTTTGACTCATTTGCGTTCCAGATCAGATACCAGAGAGAATGTCAGAAGAAAGCGGACCAGATGTGTGGAGTGATATGCTGGCGCATGGCGTGGGAGATTGGTGGGCGAATAAAAGTGCCAAAGCAGTAGCGTTTCAGAATATGCCAGATAAAGCGAGAGGATGCACATCATGGTATCAGACGACAGCATATCAGATAGATGAAAATTGAACACTGAGGGGCCATCAAGGTTGCACTCAGTCGGCTTAACTCCAGAGTTATATATAAGTCCTTCTTTGGGGCTTCCAACTGGTTGACTTATGTAATTCTTCTTTTGCATTGCTACTTAGACGGTTGCTTTTTCTGTTCAGGACGAATTATCTCTTGAGTTTTGTAATTGTTTTTGATTCTAGTTCCCGGCCAGAGCAACCGGGATCTGCGGCGAGGTTTCGGAAGGTTTCCGGCTGTTCTGGGTGTGTTGGAACAGGTTTCCGGAGGTTCTGCGCCAGGTTTCAGGAAGGTTTTGGAACCGTGCAACAGGTCTTGCAATACTGGGTTTCAGGAATGGTTTCAGGTCAGGCGGGTTCAGTCATGGAAGAACCTGCGTGGTTTCGTTTGTGTACTTTCAAAGCTACTGAGGTGTGAGCATGATGCCAGGATGGGATTCACTTCGGGGTCTCCAGGAAATTCATGGAGGTCTGCATGTTAGATTTGCGCTGCTGGTTCCTTGAAAGTTCCATGGTGACATCCTATTCTGTTCACGTTTGTTTTTGATTTCTAATTAGCATGACGGCGTGATGGCATGGATTTTTCTGCCCAATTTCCTGGCTTAGGAGAAAAGTAGTAAGTAGACGTTGAAAGAAAATGGATTAACTCCTGAGTTAGTTCGTACCTAGTGTGCTACTTGAGTAGCTTGAGATAAAGGAAAACGAGCATGAAGTAACTCCTGAGTTAATTGTCAGCTAGGGTGCTCCTTGTCCACCGGCGGGTGTGTCAGACACGAACGAAGAAAATGGACTAACTCCTGAGTGAATCCTTGGCTAATGTGCTCCTTGTCCCGCTCCATCTTTCCATTTGCCATGTCCATACGCAAAAAGAATTAACTGCAGACTTAATTTACCTTAATTTTGGCAGAAGAACTCATCCGTGTTTGGACATGCCAGAGACGACGGTTTTGACTTGGAAGTTAATTCTTCAAAGGGCACAGGTGAGAGGTAGCATGAAGCTGGCGACTTAGCTATTGAGTTGACTCAAGGAATCACTCTCTTCCTTCCGTCACTGATACAGCAGCTTGACGCAGCCGATAGATGCACAGATGCGCAAGTGATCATGGATGCATTGCACAGTGCATGCGCCAACCTGCAGTGCCACCTGTGGACACTTCAGGATGTCTGGGTGTCCATACACCCTCCCGCCGGAGCTTCGTCCCTTTGGACCTCTACGCTTGCAGCTTGGAGCACGCAGTAGGCAACAGCAGGTCCATGCACCAAACATGTGAAGAAAACAGTCAACCCAGCAGCTGCAAAGAGTTTCATCGGATGTGCTTGAAGACTGACATCACCTAGTTGATCATGCGCACGTGCAGGCAAGTACACCCACAAAAGTCATACTATGCAGAAAAACATGCATCCCAACATGAATAAAAACAAACAAAGTACTGTACATGTTATACATGTGCATACATGTGTATGTGCGGTGTGTTTGTGTGTGTGTGTGCGCGCGCGCTATTATGCATCCAAACGACATCCACATCATGTTCCAGATCAGGTGTTGAAGTCTTGCAAACCAAACGGTGCTGTTGCCGAGGAAGGTCATGGAGGAACTTGGACGCATGCTGCCTCTCCGGGTTAACAACTACGTGGGAGGAATCCTTTTAGACACTTGTCAGAGCTTGGGCGGGGGAAAAATTGAAGTGCAGCATTACCCCCAGTACTGCCTTCACAACATCCCACCGCCAAGACATCGAGGCCAACTTGGTGGCACCGCACCTGGCGCTCCGTCAGCTAGAAACATCCTGGGCATGCGCTTTGCCATCGATTTTGAGGTGCGTTGGGATGCGACGGTGTGAAATGGAGCAGCATGCGGGGGACAAACCTCGCAAACATAAAAACTCGAGCCGTATTGACAACAGCTGCAAATAGCTGCAATCATGTGGCTTCCATGGACACGCTTTTAGGTTAGGTTCCGGCTCCTGCAATTGACTTTGCTCTGGAATTTCCTTCGGCTTAGGTTTCCTTGGGGCAACTCATCCAATGTTATTTGTTTTCACCCTCCTAGCACATCTTGTGTACCTATTCTGCTTCCCATCCCGTTTGTTCAGTCTGTGCCCTTCTTTTGGCATCTGTCTTATCTGCGCTCTCTCCGTCTCAAAAACACCTGATCTACCGCTCTTGTGACATATCCGGTGTTGTGTTTAATGCATTTCTGGAATCACCCAGCTTAAAAATTCATCCCTCATGTCTTTTGCTTCGGTTGAATTGCTCATGCTCATCAGTGCAGGTGAATGTATTCGAATACTTCGTCACTTTAACTTTTTGGGTATATGAGTGCAAAGTTGATCCTGCCTGAATGTTGCGATTGAACTGTCGTTTCTATTCCTCATGTGATCATTTTCAGGCTAATGGATTCAAACCCGGCTGCCGACACCTGGAGTGAAGCGCTGGTTGAAGTGGCGCAAGCACTTGAGCGGCAAGTCCCTCCAGACTTGCCACCTCCGCCACCGCCGTTTGCACCACCGCCGTTTGCACCACCGCCGCCGCGTCAACTGGGCAATTGAGTTCCGGTGAATGCCATTATGATGATGAGGCTCTTCAGTGCATGCAACGAGAGCATAAACGAAAGCCTGAACACGAATCCAAATCATCACCAGAGTTCGCTTCCGCCATGCCAGGATTGGAGCGGCGACATGGACTGGACCAACCGGCCAAAATAGCCAAAAATGCGAGCCTTGTTTAGTTGGGGAGTTGATTCAGGATGTGTCTCCCGGTACCATGAATGTTGGAAGCCGGTTTTAGCATGTCAATCGGCGGTGTGGTGTCCCATTTTTGTTGGATATGATCAAATTGGATTGAAATACATGACATGAGGTGGTAATGACAGCTGGAACGAGAGCCCACCAGTTGTTGATTAAGATAATCACTTGTTTTGGAAGGATTTTCTCGTTTTACTTATCGATCGGTGCAATAAATCATGATCAATCGGTGTCAATCACATATCTTCATGTTCATCTTGTCACAACAGATGTCGGTGACTGTTTGTTGCGTGCCCGCGTCACTACCTTAATCGGATCCGTTCTCGAGAGCAGCTGTAGATTGGCAGCATCAAGCGCAACGGATCCCCTTCATGACGGAATCATTTTCCGGCAGAGGATGAGGTTTGATCCAAGTTTGAGGGGCTGTCATGGCCATGATTTTTCAATAGCTTGATCCGTGTCATACCGTAGTAAGCATTCCAGTCCATCCAAACTTTGGAGTCAGTCTTCACAGCAATTATGGCCGCGGCACCAATGCAATTTGGCACTAAAACCTCGGCAATGCCAATGTTGATCGGAAACTCAGTCCTGCCAATTTGACACCTGCGATTCAGCAGCCTGCGCGGATCAGGAGATTCTAGGCAAGTATATTGATATATATTGATATTCTTCATTCACGCAGATTCAAATGATCCAAGTACAGCGGGTTTCAATAGAACCAGCCAGCCCGTTTGTCGTCCTGTGTTTGCAAATTGAATGACGTCATTTTGAGACTGTGCCATTTGATGCCACCCTTCCCTTATTTTTGAGTTGTTTCTCTAAAACTTGGTTTCTTCATGTCATCACCATGTGATTTGATGTGTTGTTCAGAATCAGAAATCAATGATTGCAATCATGATGCTGCTCATGATGGTGCTGTTTGCGGTGAACTATAGTCGTCATCGCCATTACCAGCATCACCAGCACCAAAATATTAACCATGATCATGAAGATCATTGACCAGTCTCATGAAGATCATCAAGTTCAAGGTCAAGACCAGGCAGCACATCAGCAACACATTCCCTGATCCAAACTGACCGTGGCCGCCTCGGCCGCGAAAGGCGGGGCGACGCGTCGATGACGACGCCCCCGGATGGCAGCATGACATGGTCATAAGATGCGGTAAGGGTGTTTACTTCTGCCAGTACCCAAAAACATCCTGAATCTCATCCACATGGGTTTGATCAACCACAATAGCCATGATCATTTAGGATTGGGAAACCATCCATCGATTGGGGTTGATCATGGATTTATCCGCAGCCGTATGACCATACATGATCAATTGCTTGGAAAGAATATCTTTCACTATGCGGACTGTTCGAGAGAACTTTGGAGTAGATGCGGTTCCCTGCGCCCTGTATACTTGATTATTCCTGAAAGGCCATTCATTTTGGGGACCCTGAGCAATGCACCAACAAGCACTTATAGTTGGTCGCGTATCCTTTGTGCGATGGATCTGCCTGCGCAGGATGCCTCTCTTGTCAGAGCTGAATCGGTTGGTGTTGTTCTGCCGCTGACCCCTTGGGATGAAATCATATTAGGATTGAACGGTTGTTAGACATGCACATGCTCCTAGAAGCATGTTTCGCAGCATTTTGGTACCACAGACTTCGTTTGCTTCAGCTGACGTTCGTATTCCTCTCGGAATGGGCGACGACCCAGTGGGAAGTGAAGGCGGTGACCCAAAATCATAGTCAACCGTTCATAAATCATACATGGCTGTCACCAATTAATATCATGTAAATCGCGGCACAGAAGAATGGGCAGAAATCTGGCCATGTGACATGGTGTTTGGCGCTCCTTTTGTTAACAGTTCTCAAGGTCTTCTTCTAGTTCTCGTTTGATTTCCGTCAAGGCTTGATGACCATGCGTAATCTCACTACATGACCATTTCTTGGAAGGAACCGCATTGTCTGGCATGTCTGAGCGCCAGGCCACAGATGGGCCAGGGCAAAGCTGAAGCTTAGGAGTGATGGCAGAGCCTGCGGCCAGTCCCAACCCGGTGCCCCCAGCTGAACGGTTAAATCCAATGGGAATTGTGGCAACAGGGCATGACATTTGATTTGCCGAGGTAACCTGTTGCATCAAGTCAAAGGATGATGGCAATGCAGAACCATGTGTTTTCGGTTACTGTAGCGATTTACAGTGGTGCATCATGAGTTCCAATGCTGGGTTCACTGTGCTAGGTTCATGAGGAGCACATGCACCAAGTGTGCAAGATCAAGTGGAATGTCTTCGAGGCCAGTGTCGTTGCCGAAAGAGTGGGATGTTTGACTTGGGTGGGATGTTGTTTTTTTTTCTCGGGGTGATGTGTCTCATTCGCGGACAACGCGGATGATGATGAGGATGATGATGATGATGATGATGATGATGATGATGATGATGATGATGATGAGAATGATGATGAGGATGAGGATGATTGTGAGGATGATAAAGATGATGATGAGGATGATGATGATGATGATGATGATGATGATGTTCTTGATGTTGATGGGGATGATGATGATGATGATGATGATGATGATGATGATGATGATGATGATGATGATGTTGACGAGAATGAGGATGATGATGATGATGATGATGATGACGAGGATGAGGATGATGATGAGGATAATGATGAGGATCATGATGATGATGGTGATGATGATGAGGATGAGGATGATGATGAAAACCATGGTGAGGATGATGATGATGAAGAAGATGATGATGATGATGATGATGATGATGATTGTGATGGTGATGATGATGATGATGATGATGATAAGGATAACGATGATGAGGTTGATGTTGTTGAGGATGATGATTAGGAAGATCATGATGATGACGTTATTTAGTGATATTTTTGAGATTTTTTAGTCTTTTTTTCCCGCAGCAATAACGACGGTGGTTGTCCACTGCCCCCAAGCAAAGATACCGAGGAAGCCAAAATACGAAGGTTGCCAAAGTATGCCAACGCATCGCAAGTGATACGCATCACAGATCAAAATGGAACATGGAACAAGGTTCGGAATTTCCTAATAATTATTTCTTTGTATTTTGGGATGGTCTGATGTTGGATTCTGCACTCAGGAAGCTGACCGCGATCTCCGGCAGCAAGGCCCCCTATGAGCGGAAGACTTCCACCCAAGTGGGCTGACTCTTTGTGAAAATGCCCGTTGGACATGCCAAAAATGGCTGAATATGGCTGAAAATACCTGAAAACCTGTAGGAAATCCACAGGTGTCACACGAATCCCGCTGCCTTTGGCTGCAAAATGTTGATCCTTCCTGAGTGCTGACAGTGCTGGGTCATTCGAAGAGATTCACGACCTGTCCAAGACAACGCGCTTGCAATGGGACATGCTGGGTTGCATGGTCTAATTTATTTTGCCACCTGTGCATGTAAGAGGAATAGTGCTGTGTTTGGACACAGTTTCTTTTGGTTTCAGAAGCTCTTCACTGTGAACTTGGCCACTCAGGCTCCCCTGTTTCTTTGTTGTGGCCCAAGCGGATTTCACTCAGGTGAGAAAACACTTCTTGCACTGCAACGGCAAACAAGCATAAATGAGCCCTGTAGAGTAAGTTATTTGCATTACATTGGTTGGAACACCTTTATGTGTGAGACGAGTCATGTGCTACATGCCCCCACTTGTTTATTGTTAGCTTGCGATGTAGCTTGTGATGTAATCTTCACTTGATTACAGAACTTGGTGGAGCCATTGGATCTACGCTCACATGCTTTAATATATTCAATTCTTTTTGATTATCCTTCTGATCAGCTTCAATTTCAATCACGTAGGGTTTATACTGGATAGTTGTAGGTTGAAGCCTAAGCACTTGTATGAGGTGTTCAGTTTCAACCCTTGATACATCCTTTACAAGTGCAAGTGCTTGTATCCCCCATGGTGTTGTAAAGTCCACCAATTAAATTAATATAAGTAAACAAGTGCCTTGGCAATTATACATGGCAATGTCATAAGGGCATTTGCCTTAGCAAAGAAGATATTCACGTTTGCTACCTTAAACACATAGGCACAGATATATATATATATATATACAGTATATATATAAATGAGTTTGCTGCTTGCCATGGGTCTATTTCCAAGCGGCTTTTCAAAGACCATTGGAAGAACAATTTGCAAAAAAGGATTTGGGCCCCATCTCCACTCCCATTTTGCTTTTTGACACTTCGCTGAACTACATCAAACAAGAACCAAATAGTATCAAATAGTAATGTATCAGGAACAAAGTAAACAAAATGAAATACACAAACATCTCAAAACGAAATTTGGGGCCTACATTTGGTACCTCTCTCTCTATATATATATATATATACATTTGGTTGAAGGAAAAAATAAAAAAACTAAATGTATATATATATATATGTGTGTGTATATGTATGCCTTTGTTGAAAAAAGATACAGATATACATATTTATATAAATCTATCTATATATATATATGTTTAAAAATATATAAACAAATATGTGGGAAACTAGTTGAAACCAGAATTTATGGAATAGCTGGGAAACAAACATACATATGAAAAGATTTCCAAACTAGGAAAATTGGACAAGTTCCTTGAAAAAGGAATATTCTAGCCCATTGTAGGAAAAATGAACACATCTACAAAAAGAAAGGTAGAAGAATTGCATGAAATCATTGTATTTCACCAAAATTGCCAGTGTTTCTACTTAAAAAATATTTTTTTCTAAAAAAATCAAAAATATGAAATGAAAAGTGATGAAAAGTGATGAAAAGCTTTTCATCACTTTTCATCACTTTTCATTTTTTGTTTGTTTTTGACTGTTCTTGTCTAAACTCTTTTTTGTAAAAAAATGAATTTGTCACCAAAACTTCTTCAGCAACAACGGTTTTTTGGAACCATCATGTGTTAGCTACAGAATGTTGAACAGGTTTCTTTGTAAAAAACCACCGGTTGTTTTGGTTTGAACTCCATTTATGTGATTCTTTATATCTGTATTATTGCTTAAGGAAGGAAAATATGTTTAAACATACTTTGTCACTTACAAACAAATTGCAAAAACTTTAAATAATAAGGAAGCAAACAAATAACAAATACACTTCTAGAAATAAAACAATATGCAAACATGTTCCCTTGTTCTAGGTACTTGCTGCTGCAGCTTTAGTGGCTCAAACAAGCTTTGTGTTAGACAGCTAGACAAAAAAGCTGGGAATGAAGAGACCAGCCAAAGTCATGAAATCAGCCTTGAAAAAGGGTGCCAAGAAAGCCTTGAAAAAGGACAAGGAAGGAACCTTGAAAAAGGATTNAAGAGACCAGCCAAAGTCATGAAATCAGCCTTGAAAAAGGGTGCCAAGAAAGCCTTGAAAAAGGACAAGGAAGGAACCTTGAAAAAGGATTCCCAAAGTTCCTTGAAAAAGGACAAAGAAGGAAGCCTGAATGCAAGGAACTTGAAAAAGTTGGGCCAGCTTAGCTTGAAGGATAAGGTCCAGAAGGCAGCTGAGGAGCATTCAGAGGAGGAGGACCAAGCCCAGGCTTTGGTTGCCTCCATGAGTGCTGGCGAGAAGTCCAATGCCTGGAACCAGCATCAGGTCCACCTGAAAAGGAAAGGCAATGAATCCTTGAAAAAGGAATTTGAAGGGCGCTGGACAAAAAGGCCAAAGGGCTGAGCACAGCCTTGTTCTTGATGAAGAAGAACAAGGCTGTGTTTGCCCATGTGGCTAAAGAGGCCAGCCACATTTCCTCCTTGAAAAGAGAGAGAAGTGGCTGACAGAGCTGGAGGCCTTGAAAAAGTGGACCCAGGAGGAGCTGGATGCCCACTGTGCTTCAGGAAGGGTGATCTGGCGAGNTCCTGGATGTTGGGGCAGGAATATGAGGTAGGGGATGAAGATGAGGATGATTGGCAGAAAGCCTTGGAAAAGGACCTGCACAGCCTCATGCTGGGAGGCGTTGAAAAAGGCAAGGGTGCTGCTGGCAAGAGCCTTGAAAAAGGCAAGGGCAAAGGAAAAGGCAAAGGCAGAGGCAAGGGCAAAGCCCAGCCACTGGAAGAATGAGGACCAAGAGGAGGAAGAGGAGCTGAACGCGGAGAAGGCTTTGAAAAAAGTCAAGAAGACCAGGGAGTTGCTCAGCAGCACCCATGACAATTTTGAAGAAGCCTTGAAAAAGGTTCAGAAAAGCCTTTACCTCAGCAAGCAGAGCTGCAAGGAGAAGCAGGAAGTGNCGTTTGCTACCTTAAACACATAGGCACAGAGATATATATAGCATATAAAGATTTTGAGTTTGCTGCTTGCCATGGGTCTACTGAGCCATTGGATCTACACTCACATTATTTAATATATTCAATCCTTTTTGATGATCCTTCTGATTAATTTCAAGTAAAATCACGTAGGGATTTTACTGGATAGTTGTAGGTTGAAGCCTAAGCACTTGTATGAGGTGTTCACTTTCAACCCTTGATACATCCTTTACAAGTGCAAGTGCTTGTATCCCCCATGGTGTTGTAAAGTCCACCAATTAAATTAATATAAGTAAACAAGTGCGTTGGCAATTATACACGGCAATGTCATAAGGGCATTTGCATTAGCAAAGAAGAGATTCACGTTTGCTACCTTAAACACATAGGCACAGAGATATATATAGCATATAAAGATTTTGAGTTTGCTGCTTGCCATGGGTCTACTGAGCCATTGGATCTACANCGTTTGCTACCTTAAACACATAGGCACAGAGATATATATAGCATATAAAGATTTTGAGTTTGCTGCTTGCCATGGGTCTACTGAGCCATTGGATCTACATTCACATTATTTAATATATTCAATTCTTTTTGATGATCCTTCTGATTAATTTCAATTAAAATCACGTAGGGTTTTTACTGGATAGTTGTAGGTTGAAGCCTAAGCACTTGTATGAGGTGTTCAGTTTCAACCCTTGATACATCCTTTACAAGTGCAAGTGCTTGTATCCCCCAT